>JANHFL010005620.1:19289-31653 GCA_032468155.1 Oxyrhabdium leporinum
AAATGTAAAAAATAAATAAATAAATAATGATAGATAGATAGATAGATGGATGGATGGGTGGATGGATAGATGGATAGATAGATGGATGATGGATAGATAGGGTTAGATAAATGATAGATAGATGATGGAGAGAGAGAGAGAGAGAGAAAGAGAGAGAGATGTTATATGATTCTTCATACTTGTCTTGCAGATATCATCGGCCTTGAGGTTTTTTTTTTAAAGAAAAGAAAAACAGCAAGAAGCACGATCAGTCACTGAAAGAGAAGCGAACTAGCCGTGTTTGTCATTTCCTGTCTCACAAGTTGAAGAGGAATCTTGAAACTTGTTTGAGTTTAGCCTTCATTCACATATCCAGAAGAAAAGTTTCTCTTCGCCAGGAAATGGGCCAAGGACGGGAACGCCCTCGTCCCAAAGTTAGCATTTCATTGAAAGGAAATTTGTCACAAGTGCCACAAGATCACACCGCGGGGCAAGTCACAATCGAAAGCATTATACCTCAGATATACGGCAATACAAACAGGTGATGCCCCTGGGCTCCTTATCTTCTGCCTAATTCTGAACCGTTTCATGTCCCGGTCTCCACGAAAAGCGAGACTATCAGAGCAGACTTTGGAGCTATGGAATGAGAAGTGTGCACGTACCCATGTTGTGGTGTACCCAGAAGAAACTTTAACTGACGCATTACTGGAGATTTGGGGAAGGTGCTTGTGGGCTTTTTTTTTTTTTTTAAGTTACTAATTTGCAGAATCACTACTGACCAATCATATGTTGTCTAGCGGAAGAATTGTTGAGCTCTAACATGGCATATGCTGCATCTTGGGGTGAGCGGGGGGGAATGTACGTAACATTAAAAAAAAATGGACAGCAAGAAGCTCCCTTCGACACTCAAATTTGCTATAAAGCTAAGAGATCGAATTTTCTGTGGGAAGGGGATGCACCTTTAGGCCTGTTTAACAGGAACTGCAAAGCCTGAAATGAGTTGCCTTGAAGAAGCAGATGACGTGGAATATACTGTATTTTTTAAAAAAACGTGACTTTTTTTTTTTAAAAAGCAACTTCCTGAAACTAATGTGGAACTTGCCTTTTCTTAGATTTGTAGCAAAACGTACTGAAATGTAAATGATTCTCAAAGGGCTTAAACCCAACTTTTAAGGAAAAGAAAGAAATGACATGGCATTAATAAGATTTTATGGAATGGTTCTGAACGGTATATCACTGGTCACATCCGAGATGTGTGTCCTATGATGTTGGAGTGAGGAGATGGTGGGGGGGGGGAATACAAAAACGGGAAATCAGACATGTATTAGATGTTGGTTCTGTATTTTAGCATTGGTTTGGTGGCACATCACACATCTGTAAAAGGTCAGACTATAGAAGTTTATAGATGCATGTAAGCTGGAGGCTGATATTCCTGTGCTTCCTCAAATCCAGAAGACCTCTTTTTTTTGCTGCTACTTTTTGCAACTACACACCTTTTTGGGAGGAGAATGACCCAGACACAAGAGGGCAGGATTCAGATATCTTAAAAACATTGTGCAGAAGACAGAATCTGTATAGTCAGTTGGGTTCGATCTTCTTGAATAAACCCCCTTCTGACTGATTTCAGTGGCGATTAAGGGCAGCAGACAGCTTAGGCTGAATTCAGCCTCTTCTTATCTTTTCACACCTTATCTTTTCACACGGATAAGATAAGCTTATGCATATTGGAGTTCTTTCCAAGAAATGGTCCTCCTAATGAGTGAGTCTGGGGGAATGCAAGGCATGGCAAACTTGCCTTCACGCCCCCTACTCTCATTCCAGCCGATGCCAGTTGCCTTTCTGGTGTTCCTGTGAAAGGAAGGGAAGGGAATGTGGCCTTGCCTTTGTAAGGAGCAATTTTTTTCTTACAATGCAAGGAGAAAAGCTTTTGGTGTGGATTGTGGGGATAAGTGCCAGTGTACTCATCATCTGAGCAATTTTTTTTCATGATGTATAAAATCTCTATTAAGGAAATTATTGTGTTGTCTTCCTATCAATAAGATTGTATGAAATAAATTTTTTTAGGAAAAAAATCCCCCTTCTCCTTACTTTTCATTTGGTTTCTTCTTCTTCACCATGCTACATATGATTTTTTTAAGAATAATGCCAGGTGTGTTTACTTGCAGAGTGAGACTATCTTTGCAGGTAGATAGGAAATGGGATTGTGCATATTTCAATCACTTCTATTGACATACTCGCAATCTCTGTTTCAATATCCAAGGGACTTTTTGTGTTTCCAATAATACCAGGGTACTCTGTTTTTGTGTTCTTCAAAATGTCATCATATTCTTAAGTGCCCAATGACTTACGGTAGATGTTAACAAAAAAACAACAACATTTTAGTTGGCTTCTGCAGGCTTCTTGAACTTGTCAACATAGTTATTTTGCATGAATTTTGTGGTATATTGTCCCAAAGGTGCTTTTTTTTCCAAGAGGTAACTGGACTTTGTTTTTTCTTTGAAGACGTTCCACTTCGCATCCAAGAAGTTTCTTGGATGAGAAGCGAAACGTCTTCAAAGAAAAAACAGAAAGTCCAGTTGCCTCTTGGAAAAAAAAAGCATCTTTTGGATAACCATGACCTGGATCACTGAGAATCCCCACAGACATTTGGTGGAATATTGTGCTAAATCATTGTTTCTCAGCCTTAACAACTTGTTGATGTGTGAATTTTAAGTCCCAGATTTCCCACACATCCTCTTCATGATCTGTTTTCCTTATTACCTTCTGGGAGGAGGCTTCGTGGTAGAAGCAGAACATCCAGATTCAGCCACAGTTTTGTTCCATAAAGTATCAACCTTATGAACTCTCAAGCTTCCTCTTTTTGATATGTATTCAAGATGGGCAGTGATTAACATTTATATGTATGGGTGTAGGTATATACATAACTAACGGCATGTATATAGTATGTCTATATATGTCTTACGTTTCTCAACACTTTTGACGACAGGCAACAGAATTTCATTTTTAATGTGTGCCAGTGTGCCCAGAGTAAAAAATGACAAGGTTATCTTATCTTACTGGGAGTTGAAGTCCAGTATTTTAAACTTCCAAAGTTGAAAAACAGTGCTCTGAATTATGGCTTATGCTGAATATATTGTGTGCAACTTTCTGCAATTGCATGTTGCTTGCACATAAAAGGAATACCACGATGAGTATATATACATGTATTGTGTAAGCCCAACCATTTGGGGCTTAATTTAAAATTTTCATGGCAAAGCCTATGGCCCTCATAGTACACTGGGAGATGTTGAAGCTGCTAATCGATGCTAGCTTCTTTCCTACATTTAGTGTCTTTGAAATGAGGGATGTCATGTAGCCATGGACAGCTAGCGATGTGACCCCACAAGATCGTAAACCTTTAACATAATTATATTTTTTACTGATATTTATGTACATTATATTATGTATTTTATATTTGGCCCAAGACAATTCCTCTTCACTCAGTGCAACCCAGCCAAATCAAAAGATTGGACACGCTGTTTTAAATGGAATATTGGTTCAAGTTAAAAAAAAAATTCAACCAGAATCATTTCCAAGGTGAATATGTTTACTGGTCAGTCTTCTAATATTTTGGTCACTAACAAAGCAGAATCTTTTTGAAGTTTCACTCCTTTAGCTAAGCAGGTCAAGCAATCCAGTTCCTTTTAATCCTAAAACTTTCATCCACCTCTAGGAAGTATAGTGCAATACAAAGATGGGTTTACAAAGATGGGTTGGGGAAAGCCTTATTTTTGAGATTTGAAAAATAGACCTTGCATTCTAAAATAATTAAGAAAAAGTACATAACGTTCTAGCAATTCGACAGATCTGAAAATATTAACGCAGGAAACCGAAAACTAGAGGGGAAAAAAAATCCTTTCTTGTTAGGGAAGCTACTAGTCTTGGGTCAATAGGGGGCGTCTTTGCAATCCCAGCGTTTCCGCCTTTTTTTCACTTGAAATCTCGTTTCATCTTCGAGATTTTGGGTTCATCCCGCCTGGCTGCGCATGCGTACTGTTGCCCAAAGAGATGTCCTTTGTAGAAAACGTGCGGTTTCCAATAGCACGCGGTGGGATTTTTCCGTTCGGCAAGCAATAAAGCAGCGAACCAAGACTGTTTCAAGGAATTAGGATTCCTTGAAAACCAATACGGGAGGAGGCAACCGTCGACAGCTTGGGTGATGTTGGCTATAATAATATTTGGTCCCGCACCCTGAGGCACCGCATGAGAGCCGGAAGCGAAGGTTGCGTGAAACAAATCGAATCTCATTGGTTTTCGTTTGATGGCCTTCAACATGATTTCTTCTGCGCATGCGACATTTGCTTTTCCCGGCATCCTCAGCGCCCTATAAATACAAGCATCGGGAGCCTTTCGTTCTTTCTTTGGCACGTGGCGAAAGGAGGTGAGTTAGGGCGGTGGTAGCTCTCGCTAAATAGGGCGGTTGCGGCGATCGCGTGGTTGACATTTTATTAACATAAAAGATTAAGTAGAATCGCACACCCAGCTTTATGAATGTGTTTGTTAACTTTATGACCTTCCCGACCCATAGCGGTTCTGGGCGGCTTTAGATAGTCGTGCATCAATAGCAACAATTGCAATGGCCGTTAGAAATTGCACGGATGAAAGAAGGCTCGACCTTATAAGGGGCAGTTAGAAATCCTCTATTTTTAATTAAGGTAACTTAATGGAGTGTTTTGAAAAAGGGCGAAGTGGATCTTACGTAGATAAGGATGCACTGCAGCCTTTGTCCGCCCATCCCCGAATTATTATTAAAAATATATTCCCCTTTCCCATGCGGAAGTGATGTGCAAAACGGATGATTAAGTCTGTTGGATGCTTATTTTGGTTGAATTAGTACTGCAAGTCTTTTTAAAGGGAATAATAGAAGATTTTGTGAATTATTTGAAACGCAATCGGGTTGGGAACACAGAAAGGTTGCTGGTTTATTGAGGCTTCAGTAATCTACCTAATTCATTAATGGTGACCTTAAAGAAAGCGAGTTGGGATATTTTCTTCACTCTAACTCTTATGTGTGCCTCCTTGATTAAAAGAAAAGTTCTCCTTATTATGAAAGTTTGCTTAATGTTGAGCTTTAATATGCTCAAAAGTTGTGATAGTGCACAATACATGGTTGGATCATGCATTGTTGAGATGTGTCTTTATGAGTTGTGTCTTCATTATAGAACCACTCTGGGTTTACACATTTTAAGCACAAACTTTAGCTCCCAAATCAGCTTGGCTGTAACTGTTTTGACTAAACAAATCATGGCTTACCATTGTTTACAGATTCATTTCTAACTTACTATATGCATTGCTTAGTGCCAATGGTGGTTGCATTCATTTCTAATGTAAGCTTTATTGCAGGGAAGTTCTTTGTTGGTTTTTGTCTGATGCTGCTGAAAATACCGTTTAACTCAAAGATGAAGACTTTGAAGCATAAAGGTATTGATAATTTTTTTTAATTTTTTTAAGTTTTGATGGACAGCTGTCTGGTTCCAGCCTCCAACTCAGCTTACTGACTGCTCAAAAATAATGTATTTGGGCCTAAATAATCTCCAGATTGCAAAGCTTAATTAAGGTAAATGTATCTTCTTTAGTTTAGGAGCAAGGGCATTCTTCCCTTGAATAAATAATTGCCCATAGTTCTAATTAAATTTATATAAATGGAGGGATGTATTAAACGTAATTGGATCCAACAGGGACAGCTGGAGAGGTTGTACTCTCTCAGCTCTATCCATGTGGCGTATGGGAGCGTAGGCCTCTGTCCTATGACGTATGGTCCCCTTCCACACTGTTGGAGAGCAAGTTGGACCTTCGTGGTCTGCAGCCTGCATATTCCTACTGCTTCTCTGAGTCTTTGGGCTGTGATGGAGGAGATAAACCATGCAGGAGACATTGTGTGTTTGCATCCTCTCTTCTCCTTGTTCTATGCCTGGGGTGTCCAGACTTGGCCATGTTTAATATCTGTGGATTTCTGAGTTTGGAAGTCCACAAGTCCTAAAATTGTCAAGGTCGAACACTCTAGATGAAGTACGATATTTACTGAAAACAGCAATAAACCAAAACATTGTATAAATGTATTAGTTAATTGGGATCATATTTTGCATGACCTCAAGGGGATGAAATTCCTGCTTTTAGTTAATGCTTATTTTTCTACTGAATTGAATTACTGAGATCTGGAGCTATCAAAAATCTAGAGACTGAAATGGTCATTTTTTGTTTGCTTTCCCTTGTCAGGTTATTTGAAGGAGGAAAAACGCTGAAAGCATCAGCTGTTCTCAGTATTGCTGTGGAAGAGGAACGAGGAATAAAAATGTTAGACCAAACAGCATCAGATAGAAATCTGGCATTAAGGAACCAGCCACGCAAGTTCGGAAGATGTGGAGAGTCCTGGGCCGTGGAATGGCCAAGAGTTTGACATGACTGAATGGATAGCATCATCATCATTAGTTGCTATGCAACGTAGACTGCAGCAGCAATTACAGGGTTGGTTATAGAACAAAACCGGGTCTGCGATTAAACAGTACAAACTCTTGAGTTATTTGGCTTTTCTTAATTTGCTGTGAGAACCTGTTCACTGTATTTTATAAATAACTATAGTTGAGCATCTACAAGCCTACTAAATCGAATTCAGCCGAGCTATGCTTTAACAAACCCCGCTTAACCAAACTTTGGGGATTCTCTTCGATGCCACTGCTGTGGCTGGCAGGCTTATTCTGAACAAATGGTGTTGAGAGGAACTCTTAAAACAAAGAACAGGGTAGAATATGATCCTGAATTCCTCGGCCTTTGTCAGTCCTTTTTGTATAATTATTGAAGCTTGATAATTTGTGTTCTCCTTTCTTAACATAACATTGGGTTTACGGCTTTGCAAACCTTTATATATATCTACACATATGTACTAAAGACCAGTACCGTTTACGTAGTTGGTGGGAATGCCCGGATTCCCTCAAAGGATGGCAGTATAAAAGAAATTGGGGGAAAAGTACAGACCTGTTCCAGTTAAGTTTCTTCACCCATTGTCGAGTAAGTGTCTTAGATTTGAAAAGCTAATGATGTCATGCGCTCTGGTTTCTTTTCCATGCAGGCAGCCTTCTGGTTTGGCTGAATTCTGCTGCTACTGGAAGATCCTATGCATCTCTTGACACTTGAGGACATAGCTTGTTTGCTGTTCTGACCAGTTTCAGATGATGGACAAGGTTCAGTGCTGTGAATCTAATCTGGTTCAAGAGCAGAAGGTATGGGCTTGCCTTGGGCTCTTAGCTATACAGGGGCAGCTTAGCATCCCTTGAGTGTATAGGTAACAAGTCACCGAACTTTCAGCAATAAAAACACAGTATTAACTGTAGCCTGGTCGTTTATATCAGCTGTGTAGAAAGACTAACCAGGAACAAGCCTACAAAGGCAAAGGCTTGCAAGCCTACACGCTGAGCCCAGCTCCAATACTTAAAACCAAAGTTGAACTTGGAAGGATACGATCTGTGGTGCTTTAGATTTGACTGAATCATCCCTTCCTATTGTGGCTGGTGGAACTGGCTGAGAATTTTGAGGTTAACCCATCTAGATCGCTGCAATTTTCTTTTTCTCCCATTAGGCCAGGGGTGTCAAATTCACGTCACGGCGGCGTCACGTGACGTATCCGGACCTTTTTTCCCTCCTCGTCAAACCAGGGATGATGGGTGGAGAGCAAGTGAAGCCTCCGTCCCTCAGGTCGTGAGTTTGACACCCCTGCATTAAGACGGTCCTGCAAATTCTACAACTGAAAGTTGCTTTTGTTGGAAATGTCTACTTGAAAACGCACACGGGGCATCCCAAAATGCTGATTTCTAGAATGGCTGTAATTGCAAATGATTTTAAGGCGAGAGGTGACTTTTTTAAGATAACCGTTGGCCACTTATTTCTTTCTGTTCGGCTTTTATCTTGAGCCACAGGTATCTGAAATCACGAAGGCTGGCCACACAGTCATTTGTGGTTCAGGTAACAATCCGGCAGGGACACCTGGAGAGATTGTGGTCTCTTCAGCTCTGTCCGTGTGGCGTATGGGAGTGTAGGCCTCTGGGCTCCGTGACATACGGTCCCTTTCCACGCTGCTGGAGAGAAAGTTGGACCCCCGTGGTCTGCAGCCTGCATATTCCTACTGCTTCTCTGAGTCTTTGGGCTGTGATGGAGGAGATAAACCATGCAGGAGACATTTCCGCTTGCTTCCTTTGCGCCTGTCCTATATTCAAATGGAACCTTCAAAAAACCGTGAAGGAGGAGAAGGGGAGACAAAACTTTTACAACCAACGAGGAATGTATAGCAAGAGCCATGGATTGAAGATGTTAACTTACTAGTTTGTGTTTCTCATTGTGTATTTCAGCAGGCTTTTGAAAGCCCAACCGGGAAGATGGCAGTGGCAACTCGGGTCTTGAAATGGCGGGAGAAATATTTTGTCCCTCAGGTACTTGGGTTATTTTTTTCCCCTGTGCCTTACATTGTAAGAAGCCTTTGAATGGGGTTGGTCTTGCAGGATGTCTAGTGAAAGCTTTCTCTCCCTCCCTGATTAGACTGTAGGTAGTCTGGTCCTCAATTTATGACATGAAGGGACCAGAATTTCTCATGGTACACAAGGTTGAATGAGTCAGCCTGTTTCTACCACCTTTTTTGGCCACATTAGTAAATCACTGGCCGTTAACAATCTAGCTTCCTCCCCCACCCAATTGACTTGGCTTGTCCAAAGCCAACTGAGAAGGTTGCAGATGGCGATCACATGGCCCTGGGATACTGCAACTGTTACAAATGCTGGTTGCCAAGCAGCTGAATTTTTGTCCGGGGATGCTGCAATTGCGAGGACATAACTCACTTTTTTCCCCTCGGGGCTGTTGTAAGTTTGAACAATCATTATTAAACTCATGGTTGTAAATCAAGGACTATCTGTATATTGCTCCAGTGTCGTCCCCCCATCTGGAGAAATGAGGGTGGTCTCTGATTCCCCCAACAGGGACACCTGGAGAGGTTGCACTCTCTCAGCTCTGTCCATGTGGCGTATGGGAGCGTAGGCTTCTGTCCTATGACGTATGGTCCCCTTCCACACTGTTGGAGAGCAAGTTGGACCTCCGTGGTCTGCAGCCTGCATATTCCTACTGCTTCTCTGAGTCTTTGGGCTGTGATGGAGGAGATAAACCATGCAGGAGACATTGTGTGTTTGCATCCTCTCTTCTCCTTGTTCTATGCCTGGGATGTCCAGACTTGGCCTTGTTCCTGTGGATTTCTGGGAGTTTGGAAGTCCACAAGTCTTGTCAAGGTCGAACACTCCTGCTGTATGCTTTGCTTCATGCTCTATGTTAATGTGTTTTTTTCTTAGTTGTGGGGTTTCTGGATTTTGAACTGGAGAACCTAATTCACAGTTCCTTGCATGTTTTCATAAGTTGTCCAACCAACTCTAGATGAAGTACAATGTTTACTGAAAACAGCAATAAACTGCAAAACTCTATAAATCTATTAATTGGGATCATATTTTGCATGTCTCTGTCATATATGTGTGTGTATGTGGTCATATGTGTAATGGTTATCTTTTGAGAGCTGAATGCAGTGAAATTTCATTTTAAAGTATGCTGACATTTAAAAGTACATTTAACATGATAAAGATTTCTATTGTATTTCTATTCCTGACCTTAAGGGGATGAAATTCCTGCTTTTCGTTAATGGTTATTTTTCCACTGAATTGAATTACTGAGATCTGGAGCTATCAAAAATCTAGACTCTGAAATGGTCTTTTTTTTTTGTTTGTTTGCTTTTCCTTGTCAGGTTGTTTGAAAGGAGGAAAACCGCTGAAAGCATCAGCTGTTCTCAGTATTGGTGTGGAAGAGGAACTACGTGGGCAGGCTTGGAGGAGTAAAAATGTTAGACCAAGCAGCATCCGATAGAAATCTGGCATTAAGGAACCAGCCACGCAAGTTCGGAAGATGCGGAGAGTCCTGGCCCTTAGAATGGCCAAGAGTTTGGCATGACTGAATGGATAACATTAGTTCTTATGCAACGTAGACTTGCAGCAGCGTTCATGGTGTTGGGTATAGAACAAAGCTGCACCTGCGATTGGTATTTGTATTAGTAACAGTACAACCTCTGAGTTATTTGGTTTTCCTTAGTTTATTTTCTAAATGATCAATAAATAAATGTGTTGTTGAACATCTATGAACGTACTAATTTGAATTCAGCCGAGCTATCCTTTAACAAGCCCTGCTTAGCCAAATTTTGGGGATTCTGCTTGATGCCACTGCTGTGACTTGTGGGCTTAAGATGTTGAGAGAAATGTTAAATGAAAAATAGGGAGGAACATAATATTGAGTTCCTCCGCCTTTGTCAGTCCTTTTTATACAGTATAATACTGGAACTTGATAATTGGATATTTGTGTTTCCCCCTCTTAACATTGTTTTGTGGCTTTGCAAACCTTTATGCATTTTATACACATGTAGGTATTAAAGACCACTACCGTTCATTTTATGTGCAAGTCTTCATGTTATTGATTAATTCAACTTTAATTGATTTTTTTTTAACACCATTACCGAAATAGTTCTCCCAACGTTTTCATGATCACCGATTTGGCCAAAGTTGAGAATTAATTTCCCCGATTGACACGTTACTATGTTTCTGTACATTCTGAGCAGCTTGCAGTATTGGTATTGGGGTTAAAATAAAAATTGATAAATTGCATCAGTCTGATGTGGCACCATTTGAAGTAGCCTGACGTTATTCTTTCCCCCAGTGTGTTCCCAAGTGTTCCCACTTAGCATTTAAGACTTCCGTGATCCAGCTAAAAGTGCTCTGAAACTTCTTATGCTTCCTTTATATAAACTTAGTGAGGAAAGTGCACAATCTTTAAGGAGGAGGAATTGAATTTTGGGAAGTGATTCTTCTTGTGCCATATCCATCATCGGATGTTGGCAATCGTGTTAGCGGTCCTAATCAATTGGAAGTGATAGGATCTGATTTAACTGTATTTGTAGCCTCTTCCTCCCAGAATTATAAATCAGATTCCTAAGTCTTCTTTTTCCTGGTTCTGTAGGGCAACCCTGTAAGATAAGGTGATGGCACCAGATTGCGAAAGACATGTTTCTGTATTACGTGCAATACTGGTTTTGCAAAACTTGCTCATCACACCACCTTTGTATCTATTCAAATACCAACTGGCAATTGAGTAATCTGCATACTTTCGAATGTGCTGCTGTAAAATGATTTTTCAAGGCGGCACCCACAACTGAATTTTGCAAGTTCCCAAGATGACAGAGGCAATCTGATGTAGTAGTTAACTGGGAGAGGGAGAGTTCTAGTGGGCCTTTCAACCTTAACAAGCAGGGAATGGCAAACCACTTCCTGAAAACCTTGCCAATAAAGTTGCAGGGATTTGTCCAGGCGCGGTGCCTGAGAATTGGACCCCGATTGAACCCAAAAAAAAGGGTCCCAAGTGCTTTTAAAGGCTGACAAAGTACTATAATCTAGTACACCTTTGAAGTACTAGATTATGAACCAGTTACCTGACCCACTGAAGCATTTTCCCCCTATTTGTCTAGAGAAAATTAAAGATGGGGACAAAAAAAAAAGGATTATAGCAAAGGTAGGCTTACAACTGGGATGCTAATGCAACTGACTAAAGATCAACTGTGAGGCTGAATTGGGAACTTGCAGGCTGGTTCTGCATCTCCTACAAGGAAGAGGCTTCCGGATGGATACGGATTGCGCTGGTGGGAAAGAAAAAGCAGAGCAATGCTGCGGTGGCTCCCGAAGACGATTGTACTAGCCAGGATCTAGCTTTGCGCAATACATTTGAGGATATGGATGAGCCCAACACGCTGAAGCCACAGGGTAACAGCCATCCTTTGCCAGCCCCATCCATTCCTATGTGCGAATGCAGGCAGATTTTGCAACGGAGCGGAGGCTAGTTAACCCGTGTGTAAATCCGTCGCGATCCGTTTGCAGTTTCTTTTAGGATCGCTGGCCAACAAGTTGCCTAGTGATAGCTTTCGGGAAGCCCACTTTTACCCAAAGCGAAGAAACCGCGATTGCGAAGAAGGAAGAGAAGAAGAAGCCAGCCTCATCTTTCGACTTCTGAGCGCTTCTCTGGAGGTTTTCGGACTGTAGGGGGCGCTGCTCCTCTTTGCACGGCCAATGTGGCCTCTGCGCCCAGTGCGCATGCACCTCCGGATCAGGCCGGGGAAAGGGGAGGGGGGAAGTGGAGAAAGAGAGAGAGAGGGAGAGAGAGGAAGAGAACCTTGGCCCGACTTAGAAGCGGAGGCGGCGAATAGGTAAAGAACGGAGGTGAGTTGACCGCGGGAGGACGGCGTGGCGAGGGGAGCGGGGGAGACACGGCAGGCAAGAGTGTGTGTGTG
>JANHFL010005620.1:39600-53653 GCA_032468155.1 Oxyrhabdium leporinum
TTGAACCGCTAGATTGAATCAGCAGAAGTGGCCTGCAGTTCAACACTCTAACCACTGCGCCACCTAGGCTCTATATGGCTGCTCACTGTTTCTGATCTTCATGCTCTACCTCTCTGTAGGTCACGCCTTTGCCTGGGGCATGGGGTCAAACCTCCAGCTTGCCACAGGAGATGAAGAGGACGTCTGGAGCCCTGTTCAGATGTCCGGCCAGCAGCTGGAGAACCGCAGAGTTCTCTCCGTGACAGCCGGAGGGCAACACACCGTCTTACTTGTCAAGGCCCAGCAGAGCTGACAATTTGTTCCTGCAGTCCCACCAGGAACCCTCCAGGGGGCGCTCGCTGTCTGAAGCATTTGGGGCCAGGTTTTGAAGACTGCGGCTTCTGTGGGAGGAAGGAAAAAAACAAACAAACAAAAAACTTTTCAAAGTTTCTTTGGAAAAGAAAATTAGCTGAGATAAAAATACTCTTCTGAATGCTGGAATTTTGTTGAAATCCAAAGCAGATTATCTTGTATCGAATGGGGGGGGGAACGGGGACCAGCCTTCCCACCCTTAAAAAAGGAAAAAGAATCAGTGTCTGAAAATCTGTTTAACTACCATTTTTTGCTTTCGCTACTTGTTTTTCCATGCTTTTATCGATTGTTGAGTCACTTGGAATTTTCCCCCGGTTCTCTTGGTTTGGGACTTCACCTCGGTTGTGTTCTTAACTATTTATTCTTCCCTTTTAAAAGTTTTTAATCCCCGGCAATGCTTGCAATTAACAGTTAGGAAGTGCTGTCTCTTCAATTTAAGCCTGCTACTTCTTTTCACGCATGTCCTACAGCAGCAGAGCAAATTGGGATGGCACCAAGAGCCGTTTAGCTCATGGCGTCGGTTGCTCTCACCGAGATCTCTTCTTCAAGATTCAGGGTTAACGTAGGCAGACGACAGCCTTCATCACCTCCAGCCAGTGCACTCCAGAGACAGGCTGTTTCAGAGGGATGAACAGTGTAAATAAGCACATCTTCCGAGTTGGATGCTTTAACAAAAGGATACAAATTGGTCCTACTTTCCCTTATTCCAGGAAAAGAGTGCCTTTATCCTAGTAGGAAATCTGAATCCCTCAATCCTTGTCATTGTGGTTGGGGGAGAAACACGGTTCTTAAGTGAGGAGTGGGTAAAAGGTTTCTCCTTTTGGGAGAAATTCTTGAGGGTCTCCTTATGGGACTCTAACTGTAACTCCTACTGATGCAGCTGCTAATCTCCTGAACAACTAAGCGTGAACAGAGACTTCCAGTGACACAGCACTGCTCGGGACATCCACAGATCCTGTTTTTTATTTTTAAGGTGGCACGCCTGGTTATTTTTTCCTGAAAAAGTTAGGCCCTTGAATTTAGGAAGCCAGCTCTTAACTTCTCTCAGGTGTTCCTTCATTAGTTGCCTTGCATGAATAGCAGAGTGATTCTTTTCCATGTGGGACCATGCTTTTAAACCATATTTTCAATTTAGTTTGACAGAGAGGGATAGTTGCTTGTTCAAAGGAGCTACTTTTTGTCAGTTGATCCTCAACAAAGATGAAGGAGCAAAACCAGCCCAAGAAAAGCCATGGTTAGATTATGGGAAGTAAGCCAGACTGAGATGGAGACATTTTGTCATGACCTCTGAAATTCCAGCCACCTTTTGTCATCTCCCACAGCTGAAATTTCTTGCAATTCTAGAAACCAGTGGGTTTTTTTAAAAAAATAATAATACGGAGTTCCTGCAGCCTTGGAAACCAGGGGAGGGGAAATTTGCAGAGGTAAAGAAAGCAAATATATATACATATATATATATTTGCCAAGGAGAAGCAGCACATCTGTGAAATCCTAACATTTGAAATAAATTTGAGTTTTGATAGTTCGGTGTTTGTGTGTTATGTAGGGCAATTGAAAGTGCATTGCCTAAAGTAGAAGTAGGGGAACCCATCACCCTCAAGACACCACACTACAAGTTCCATCATCTGACTTGGCTTATGCTGGTTTAGGCTGGAGGATGTTTTGAGTACAGAAACCTCAGTTTTCTCATACCTTCTGTTGGGAGTTCTATATTATTATTTTTTGGTAGCTGAAATTGCAGTAAGAATGCATTCCCAAAAAAATGGGACAGCTCAATCAACAGTGCTGCGAAAAGCATTTGTTTTTCCTTGTGTGTGTGTGTGTGTATACAAGTGCCTTTGAAACAGTGTTGGCTGCACCTGCCTTGACAAATCTCTACAGTTTGCTTGGCAAGATCTCAGAAGTGGCTTGCCATTGCCTCCTTCCTAGGGCTGAGAGAAAATGACTGGCCCAAGATCACCCAATTGGCTTCATGGGTCAGCAGGAATAGAACTCGTGATGATCTGGTTTCTGATCTGATGCTTTAACCACTACACCAAACTGGCTTTTTTTTTGGTGTATTTTTTCCCCTCCTGGTTCTTAATTTAATGAAAGAATTTGCTTGCAGAATGTTACCCAAGAACAAGATTACAGGAAAAAAAATTGCTAGATGGGTGCTCCAAAGTGAACAAGGGATGCATATGTAAGTCATTTCTGTAGCCGCCTTCTCTTCCTAGCTCCATTAGATCCCAAGGAAAGGTATCAGGTGATGCTTGTTAGGGAAGCATTTCTGATATTGGGCAGCTGATAGCTGAGCAATGGCTGGGGTATGTGAGAGGAAACCACTACAAGCAATAGCACATCCTGCTATCCCTTAAGTTAAGAAAAGCTTAAAAACAGAAATTCAAAAGACATTCCGGTGAGCTGAGGATACTGTAATGCAGACCTTTAAAAGCTGCTCTGACAGGGGAAACATGGCACAATTAAATTGGGGATGGGGTGAGAACAGCCGTCTCCAAACAAGCTGCATAAAATGCATGTGAATCTTTTAACTATCATGGGATGCAAATGTTTTAGTTCTATGAACTGCTCACTAGATGGCAGCCAAAAGCAGATGATGAACATTTTAGCAATTTTAGGCCAAAAAAACCCCCAACCTTAAAAGAAATTGATGAAGATCCACAAAGACTAATAAAAACAGTAATGTAAATCTCTGAGCAGAGAGAAATACAAGTTCGACTTCATAAGCCTGATGCAAACAACACACTGCAGATGGAGATTTTCCGGAAAGTGGCTTTTATTGATATAAACCAGTTTTTTTTCAAACTTGGCCACTTTTAAGATGTGTGGACTTCAGCTCCCACAATTCCCCAGCCAGTGTGAATGTAATTTGGAGTTGGAAGTTCACGCTTGCCTTTCTGGCGATGATAGGGTGCCAGTGCTATACCCTTAATCCAGGGGTGTCAAACCTTGGTGACTTAAGTCCCATGGACTTCATTTCCCAGAATTCCCCAGCCAGCTTGGCTGCCTGCGGGAATCCTGGTAGTTGAAGCTGAGGAGTCTTAAAAGTTCTCGAGGTTGGACACCCTTATCTTAATCCCTAAGAAATAAAATAATCCTAGCCATGAAAAGAATATGGTCCTTGTTATACAGGAGCTTTTCTAGAGCTATGAAGAAAATTTAAGGCAAGCCTTGAAGTTGATGGTATTAATAATAATAATAATTTATTAGATTTATATACCGCCCCATTCCAAGGACTCGGGGCGGTTTACACTTAAAAGTCTTTTAAAACCGTTTTAAAATTAACCCATAAAAATTAAAACTCATTTAAAAACCCCTGACTATCCATTATCTTCTTTTAACAACTCCATAATCCCTTGCGGGGTGGAGTCTGGGCAACTGAACAGATCTGAGTGTTTACTGGCCAGATGCCCTTCCTGTCAATAATGCGGAGTTATATTCAGCAGATATATTCTCAACATGCCCAGAGAGAGAAATATCTCCCTCTACCTAGGATCGAACTCCCAGCCTTCTGATTGTGAGGGGAGAGCTCCACCTCTAGGCCACTGCACCACTCCACTGACCATCCATTATCCCTGTGCAAAAAAGTATGACATGAAAAACAAGACTTTCAATTGATGTGAATTGTCTAGACTGTTGTTGAGTGCTCCAAAGGGGTTCTGTCAATTGCAGGAAGGATGCCTTGACTTTAATCCTTTATTGATGGAGCTTTCTTTAAAGCTTTTAAACCAATAAGATGTTAGAAACCAATTGTCCCCTTTAGAGCTAGCAAGGTTCAGGTCCCTTCTGCATCTCATTTAGTGAAAGCATCAGTGCCTGTTGAATTGTCATCCCAATTACAGGAGTGCACTACCTCCACACCTTGGCTGATGGTTGAAAGCCTGAAGTGTCCTCAAGAAACGGCCTACTCACATGGTTTCCGTGCTGTAGCTGTGCTTCAGCTGATCATCTCAGCAGGACATGCTGATGTGCAAAGGAGAAGTAATAAGGAAGAAGAGCCTTGGCCGTTCCAAGCCTCAGGGCTTGCTTTCCCGTTGTCTGCCAGTTTTAATTTTACAACAGTGGTAAGAAGTCAACATCTCTGGCTGTCTTGCTCTGTTGGGGAGGGCTGCTAAACTTAGGAGAGGATGTTAAAAGGGAAGGGGGGAGATGGAGAAGAAGAAATTGAATTAAGAAATGGTCTTTTTTTTTGGGAGGGGGCAGTCATGAAATAGGGGAAAGCTTCAGATGAGGACGAAATTGAGCAGAAAGGAAGGATGGTAGCACTAGAGCAGAGGTGGAGAGCTATGGCTTGTGGACTTTAGCTCCCAGAATTCCTGAGCCAGCATGAAGGGCCATAGTTTCTCCACCCCTGCACTAGAGGATGCAGACAACTCAAGGAATTCTACCTGTTTAGCTCAAAGGACCACAGCTAAAATTTATCACATGATAAACTTTGTTAACCGTTACTGAACTTTGTTAACTGTTAACTGAAGCATGTTTAGTTTGTTTGCAGTTCAGCACACGGTGTGAACTCAGAACATTTCGTTGGATTAGAGTTCATGAAAATATGCAAAACCAGAAAAAGTGTTAATATAGTAAACGATCGGAAGTCAGGCCACTGTGATTATAAATACAGGAGCCCAGACTACCCCTCCTCAGTTGTTTATGGCCTTCAACTGTGGCATCTTTACAACTTGTGGACGTCAACTTCTAGAATTCCTCAGCCAGCACGATAGAAGAATAGCAGACCCCCTTGCATTTAAAGATGCCAGCCACAGCTGTTGTCAAAATCTGTTATCTAGACCAGGGGCATCATGGTGGCGTCACGTAATGTATCGGGACTTTTTTCCCCTTTGCTAAACCGGGCATGGCCGTGGTTAGCACATGACACATCCGGCCCACGGGCCGGGAGTTTGACAGCCCTTGTCTAGAATAAGGATATCCAAAGTTGACCACAATAAGACATGCGGACCTACATGCTGACTGAGGAATTCTGGGAGTTGAAGTCCACAAGTCTTAAAGCTGTCCACTAGTCCAGTTGGAGACCCTTGGTTTAGACCAGGGCTGCAAAGCTCGTGGCTTGGATGTGTCATGTGCTGGCCACACCCGGTTTAGCGAAGGGGGGAAAAAAGTCACAATACGTCATGTGACGCTACTGTGACAATGCGAGTTTGACACCCCTTGGTCTAAACCATGATCACTAAACCTTGAAGCCCAACAGATCACGGCTATGAAAGCCCGCCTCAATAGCAACCAGTGATTGGCTGACACTCTGTTCAAAAGTTCTTCCCCAGATTCTGTCGAGGGCCTCATTCTGATCCAGAGGCAGAGGTCCATTGAAAGGATGAAAGGCAGTTGTTTTTTCGGCAACAGCTGCATTACAGATTGTAAAAGCTAGTTTATTACTGGTGTGAGTGGATGGCTCAGTCACCGGTCAGTTACCAAAATTGGAACATTCTTATCCCATGACTTCCAACAAGAGCTTTTCAAGGCATGATCATTATACGCTGAGCAGCTGATCCACTGGGGAAAAGAAATCAAAGGGAAGCATTGCATTCTTACGTATGCGTCCTGTTCCTTGGTGTTCTAGCAGCAAAACACTCAAGTTATACTGGAATTAAAGGAATGCTGATTAGCAAAAGCAAAGCTTGCAGGAGCTGAGAGAAGCTTATGTATGGCTTTGATAGCTATGCTCCTGAAAAAAATAAATCAATAGCTTTGTTGTCATTGTTTAGTTCCATTTTGAGAAACTGAACTTGATAGGATCAATATACACGGGCTTAATTGTGCAAGCATTCAATTCCAATGTGAATAAACAGCATTTAGATATCCCTTCAGCAACTGCGCCCCTCAGTTCTTATTTCTTAAAACTAGACAATCATTTTTCCCATAATATGCATAACCAAGTCAGTTCCAAACGAGCAGCTGTATTTGCTCAAAGACGTAGGCAAAGTTGAATAGTTTTTCTGTGGTTAATTTAAAATGTTATATCCATGCCACTTGTTTTTAGGACTTGGTGTATTGTGGAAATCCAGAAAAAGAATTCATCTCCAAGGTAAGTGTGCTAGGTGAATGCAGCCACAGTGTTAAGAGTGGGGGTCTCCAAACTAAGCAATTTTAAGACTTGTGGACTTCAATTCCCAGAATTTTCCAGCCACCATGGCTGACTGAGGAATTCTGGGAGTTGAAGTCCACATGTTTTAAAGATTCCAAGTTTGGAGATCCTTGTGTTAAAGATTTCCCAAAGTTTAAAAAGAAGGTGGATGAAAATGAATATATTCCTGATATATTTTCCATCTAAATTGGGTGTCAAACTCACATCGTCATGCAGTGTCACATGACATATCCGGCCTTTTTTGCCCACTTCACTAAACCGGCCGTGGCCAGCATGTGATGCATCCGGCCCATCCCCATATTAGCTAGGGAACTCTGGGAATTGAAGTCCACATGTCTTAACGGTGCCAGGTTTGAGAAACACTGTTCTAAAAAGCTTCAGCTGCCATCAGTCTTGTTATGTTAATGATTAGATGGCCTACTACTTCTCAATTACAAGATCCAACTATATCTTTAATTAGGTTCAGTGCTTTCTTTTGTCCAATTACCAGAAGTGTTCCCAAAGCTGAAGACTACCAAGTCTGCTTTGAGCAATATACACCACTTTTTCTGAGCTGAGGGTCGCACATTTTTATGCAAGGGGCACCTGAAGCACAAACTTCCTTCCAACAAAGTCATGGTTGAGCCAGGACAACTCTTACATAGGGCTTCGTTTTATTTGGGTGCAAGGTAATTAAAATGAAATAGAATATTTTATTGGCCAAGTGTGATTAGACACACAAGGAATTTGTGCAGAAGTTCTCAGTGTACATTCAGCAGATATTCAACAATATGCTGCAGCTGTCAAAAAAGCCAATGCTATCCTAGGCTGCACCAACGGAGGGATAACATGAAGATCACAAGAAGTGACAATGCCACTTTAAGACTGCATTAGTGAGGCGACAGTTGAAAACTGTACCCAATTCTGGTCACCATGATACAAAAATAAAAGAAGATGCTGAGACCCTAGAAAGTGTGGAGAGAAGATTAACAAAGATGATAAAGGGTCTGAAGGCTGAATCATATGATGAATGGTTGAGGGAATGAAGTGTCTAGACTATCAAAGATGAAGGACTGGACGGGAATGTGATAATTGTCTTCCAGTAGTTGAGAGGCTGTCACTGAAAAGAGGGAGTAGACTTATTTTCCAAAGCACCAGAGGACAAGAAGTAATGATTGGAAGCTTGTTAAAGAGAGATTCCAACCCAGAAGTACGGAGAAATTTTCTGGCAGTGAGAACAATTAATCAATGGGACAGCTTGCCTCTTGGAGATGTGGGTGTTCCATCACTGGAGGTTTTTGAAAACAGACTGGACAGACTTTTGCCTGGGATGGCTGGATTAAAAGACCTCTGACTAATTGTTCTATGACAGGGGTGTCAAACTCCAGGACCGCGGGCCAGATGTGGCCTGCCGGGTGCTTAGATCTGGCCCAGAAGGCTGCTCTGCAAACAGCAAAGGACTGGTTGGCAGTGCCTCTACCGGCAAAAACGGAGCTTGTGAGGGCTGCTTGCGGCCCTCCTGAGCTCTGTTTTCGCTGGCAGAGGTTGCAGGACGCCGTCGCAGCCGAAAACGGAGCTTGGGAACCTGTTTTCGCTGGCAGAGTGCTTGGGCCACCACAGGCGCCCCCGACATGAGTGACCTCAAGCTGATCATGCCCACTCAAGCCCCCCACAACCCTGATGCGGCCCTCAATGAAATCGAGTTTAAGCAATTATTCCACCCAGCAGAATGTGTAGTTGAGATTATTTGCACATTGTCTACAATGGCAGGTATGACCTCAAAGCATGACCTTTTGTGCCTAGCAGGGACAGGCAAGTTGGTATCCTCCAGATCAGTGATTTTCAACCTGTAGTTCATGGACCCCTGGGGTGTGTGTGGCCTGCAATGTCATCACAGGGGGTCCATGAAGATTTGATGCGGTCTAGTGCTTTCAATCTTGAGTTAAATCTTGGTGGTCGGTGGCCATGGTCTGTGTGGCCACAAAAGGTATTTAAAGGGTATCCATGGTGAAGAAAAGGTTGAGAACCACTGCTCCAGATGTTTTAAACTATATCTCCCAGAAGCCTTTGCTTCTTGGCTGAGGATGAGGATTCCTAGCTGAAACTATCTTGATTGAGGTTGATGGAAATATTGAATTTTGCCTACCCTTGGCATTTAATTTATCTCAGCAGGAGTGGAGAGCATCTTCTTGGCATGGGGTCAGAGTTGGGGCCAAAGACCACTATTAAATTTGACAGCTGATCCATGGCTCGCAATTTCCAGTCCTTAGGGGGAAGCTATTGGGAGTCACAGACAAAATATCATATGATTTTGGTATCTTCGTCTTTTTTAACAAGCAGAATGTCTTCTATTAGGAGCACCTACTGAGTTTGCCTTATCTAGACTCGAAACTCACCCAACCGGCATCTCTAAATGTAGGTCTTTCGTTAGATTTCTTTTTTTTTTTAGCAGTGCTAATGGTTCTTTTATAGCTCCGTTTTGTAACGTCATTCAAGACGAAAATAATTTAGTTCATTTTTTAATCTCTCCAGGGAAGGTTATTATTTTTTCGCTTCTTGGCTCATGCAGAAATGCTTAAAGGGAATTGGCACAATGGAAAATCAGGCAATGCAACTGAGAAATTGGGATCAGTTTAAAAAAAAAAAAAGATGAAAAAAGCCTACAGTGTCAGAGAGATTTATATTCTCTCTCACAAACATCCTTTGATTTGTCTCCCATCCGTTGCCTGTATTTAAGATGTCGTGCGAGGGCTGTGAATGCTTTATTGCAGGTATGAATGGAAAACTTCCTTGGGGAAGCTGTGAATGTGTGCAGCAGTCTTTCCTTACTGACTTTACAGTTTCTGGGTGATGCTGTCTCTCTTTGTACCTCTCCACTTCTTTCCTGCAGTTTTGCCCAAAAAAGGCCGCTCTTTTGAAGACAGCAAAGTCCACATTCTGGACAGAGAAGACCCATTGGTTTGAAAAAGGGGTCAAAGAGGCCATTTACATTAAGATTGAACAGCTCTTACTCAACAGAGGACGCCACCTATCTCTTGTTTACAGCGTAGTCCTTTCAGCAGTTCCAAGAAAGTTCCAAGCCCATTTGCACTATTCAGGTGATCTTGAGGGCACCGATAAACCTCCAAGTGGCCTCAACAGCTCTCAGAAAGAAGGATACCGACCAGATGACTGCAAGGAATATAAATCTTTCCATCTTCCACCATTCAGTCAGAAACTGAAGAAGCTTCTTGGATGAGAAGTGAAATGTCTTCAAAGAAAAACAAAATCCAGTTGTCTTTTGAAAAAGCACCTTTGGGACAAACATGGTCTGGATGACTGAGAATCTCCACAGACATTTTACCAAAAACAAATCCATTAAGGTAACAGGGAACATACCTCTTAGTGCTCTGATTCATACAACATGTCACCGGCATCCGGCTTAGCATGTTCTTGGCTGAGGATGAGGATTCCTAGCTGAAACTATCTTGATTGAGGTTGATGGAAATATTGAACTTTGCCTACCCTTGGCATTTAATTTATCTCAGCAGGAGTGGAGAGCATCTTCTTGGCATGTTTTGAATGCTTACTAGCTATTTATTTTTATTTTACTTATTTATTAAATTTATGTGACACCCATCTCGTCAGAGATGACCCTGGGCAGCACATAATTTGCTAGCTACTGTGTTTTGTTCATGGCTCAGAATATTGTACAAGCCAGATATGGTGGTCTATTCAATAAAACATGATTAAGCAATCACTGATTTAATGTGGTGGAACCAGGTCGGTGCTCTTGGAGCTGTGCTGCTAGGAGGTTTTTTCTGCCACGCTGTTATTAGTTGTTGTTGTTTTATTTATTGTAAAACAGGATTCCACTCCCTTCATGTTTAACCATGGAAAATTAATGATTTGTTAACAGGGGATTCTCGAACTATCAACAGTAAGGAAAACCTTTGGTGCTCCAGAAAAACAGAGGTGTTTTGTTCTTCTTGTTTTCGGGTTATCTTTCCTGCTGTTTATCTGGAGCCAAGTTAGTCAAGAGTGAAGACAGAGAATGATGGTCCTTGGTGTGAGGTTGCTGTCAATCCTGAAGCTGAGCTGGCTGTGGCCATTTTCTTTTCTGTGGGTTCCCCCCCACCCAAAAATCTGGATTTTCTTTCATATGGCTTCAGGCCTGCCCCAGTCTGGAGCAAGGGGTGGGTGGTTGTAGAGGTAGTTGGGGTTTTGAAGCCGAAACAAAACAGTTCTCTTATGAGTCCTGGACATTCCAACTACTGGCTGGCCAAAGGAGGAGGAGAGAAGTAACCAGGCAACCGGCCAGCACCCAGATTGGACATTGTGACTTATTGTTTGGGGGGGGGGGAAGGAAATTTTCACTTTTTATTGAGGTGGAAAGCACGGGAACCCTCAGAGTTGGCTCTCCATCAGTTTGTGCCAAGATGATATCTCCTAATAAAACTCTTCTTTGAGGAACCGACCTAACTCGGAGTTCTGTTTGCAATGGTTGAATTACTTGGAACATTGACAGTTGCCTTCTCTTGGAACTTCTTAAGGTGCCCTCAGCTCATCCCATCTCATCTCATTCCTTATGAGAGACACTTGGTCTTGTTACTTTACTGCTGAAGACAGTAAAATGGGAGTGGATCTGTTTTTGGTGCTCACCATCACCTTCCATGGCCACTATAGTAAATTTTATAAACTTGTTTTTTTTAAAATAAGTAAGCATTGTTGCTACTTTGGTCACACCCAACCATTTGAGAAAGGGCTCCCAAGAAGCCTGTGAGTCTTCCTCAGCCGCCGCCTCCCCTGCCCAATTTGTACCTTTCTCTAAAATGAGAATTCCTCTAATTGTTGGTTGCTAAGATCCAAGGCCACTTGGGCCCTGGGCAGCGGTGAAATGAGAGGTCTGTAGACTTACAAGCTTTGCAGAGGGTCTGAATTCAGCCTTCTGCCATACAGAAGTAGTGACACGTGGCAGTGCCAAGATATTTCCATAAGCAGATCTGTCTAACTATCATCTTCCTAAGCTCACAATTCGGCTTCCCATAAATGTGCAGCGATGGTTGTTAATTCAGGATTCAATCCTCTCACGGTGATATTATCGGGCACCAGCCAGCTGCACTATGCAAATTTGAGCTGTTTAATTATATAAAAGAAGCTAGACCCTTCTTAGGAATCGGATCAAGCCTGAAAAAAAAATCTCTGGATTCTTCCCCCATGTTTGTTCAGATTCTGTAGCTCATTGTAGTCCTGATAATAAATGGAGAGTGAATGGATTAGCCAGCTGTTTCACCTTATGAAGAACTTTATGCAATAGGACAGATGAGCAATTTAGTTTGGGGTTTAATAGTTGTGTGTGTGTGTGTGTGTGTGTGTGTGTGTGTCTTTCTTAATCATAAGTATTCTTTAAAGATATGGTAAGCCAGATCTGTTACATCTGAGGGTTTGTTTTTCCATTGTGCTGAATAGGACGTCATAAAAACGGTCTCTATTGACATTATTCATGATGTCTAAATCGGACTTTATTTTATTTCTTTTTTTTATTTGCATTTGATCGCAGAGTTTAAAAATGCAAATAGCTGATAAAATATTGCAACTGCTCTAAGGATAAATGAGAAAATGAATACGTTTATCTGTTCCTCTAATATTGGTGGAAACGGACCTCCTCTCTTATAATGCTATCAGGAAAAAAAAGGAGGAACTCTTCCCTTTTCATCTTGCTAAATCTTACAAGGACAAGATCTTGGTTAGGAAATGTTTTGGACTATTTCTTGAAAATATTCAAGGTTTATTATATGAAGTCTCCTTGGGCAGGACTAGAAGACCTTCAAGGTCCCTTCTAGCCCTATTATTCTATTCCCATTCTATTCCTATTCCACTCCACCCTTGAACAAATGCAATTTTGTAGCAGAGAAGAAGCGCTTGCATAGGTGTGTGTAACCTGTCCCCTTCAATGAAGGGGATGCAACTTCCGTCATCCACAGTCAAAGAAGTTAAATGAAAGAGGAAATCATAACCATTTCCTTTTTGTGAAAAAAAAAATGTTTCCTAGATTGACGAGCACAAATTTATGTTACATTTTTTTACAATAGATTGTCTGGGTGACCTGTAATGTGATGTTGATTAAGGCATCAGTATTGGGGGGAAAATGGTCTTTTCTCATCTTGCCTCTTCCCCCATGCCTGTATGGGAGAAGAATCTTGCCTCTCTGTGTTTGAGTTCTACCCTGTTGCGAGCCTTGGCATGAAAAGACAAGCCTTGGTCTTGGAAACTCAGTTTATCCAAGGCACAATTGGAGTCTGCTACTTCTTGAAGGCTATCTGGTTGGCAGAGAGACAGGAAGTGCTCAGTTTCATCTTGGCTAAAACACTATATTGAATCAATCTTGAACTTTCTTCTTTGGGCAAAAGTCCCGTGTGAAAGGGAGGGTCCATAGAGTTTTACTAAAGGACATCATGTGATGAGATCTTGTCAGGGCTCTGAAACAGATATGAAGGCACATTGAGAGCACTTGCTGAGCACACCTTGGCTGTATAAGCTGTTTGACAAGAAGCGAGTTCACATGTTGTATTCAACAAGAGTGTGATTTGTTTGTTGGAGCGTAAAGCCAGGCATTGTAGTTTCTAAGAGATGAAGTATGGAGTGGTTTTTTCAACCTTGGCAACTTTAAGATGGGTGGTCTTCAACTCCCAAAATTCCCCAGCCACCATAGGCTAGACTGAAAAATTAAAAGAAAAATTCCCCAAAGGAGGCAATGGAAATAATTTCCCTATTTCCCAGGAATCTGTACAGTCATGATGAACTCAGTCTGCAAATTCTGTCAGGATGGGGAAGACAAGGAAAGCATCAAATCAAACCAAAGAGATCTGTTAATAACAAAGCAGAAGAATTTCCAACTTGGATTCCTTTTGATCCTTCATCCTGCAGTTTGCACCACTTTAAAAATAATAGACTAGAGGTAGGAGGCTTTGCTGGATTAGATCCTACTGCTTCTTAAGGAGAAGACTTCAAGGAGGGTCTTGAGAAAAATATCAGACCCAAAGGGTGATGGGTGTGTTTTCTTCGTGATCTCCTCCGAATCTTTCATGCTGTCCCAGTTGTGCTTGCCTGTCAAGGTGACATGCACGAGAAGGAAAAAGTTGCACGATAACCACACGATGACTATAGCTTCCAAATTATAATAAGCAGTTTTAATCTGTTTGGCACACCATTGTTTTGTACAGCTGCAGACTGCTGGTGATTGAAGGCTTTGCATTCTGTTTTCCTCCTGTCTCTACCCCCAAACCCCATAATTTCATTTCTGACATTCCAGTCTTTGTCAACACTCACAATGGCTGTGCATCTCTGAATGACAAACAAGGGAACGCCTGGATGTGGCGAGAAAAGAGAACCAACTGAAATGTCTAATTTTGAGAATGCTCTCCTTGGCAGCTGCCTCTAGTCTGGCATCAACAGTTGGCACCACTGGGCAACTGCCACAGGGCCTAGCATGGCCTACCATTACAAGGTGCGCTGAGTAGCCTTAAAAAAACAACAAATCTTGTTGCCACAGAAAATGGATGAAACCCACTAAAAACATCTCCTCCTCCTCCTCCTCCTCCTCCTCCTCCTTCCTCTTAGTGTATTCCCGCAAGTGCAGGGTCCACT
>JANHFL010005621.1:2903-22724 GCA_032468155.1 Oxyrhabdium leporinum
ATTCGAACTGCCAAATTGCAGGCAGCTGGCAGTCAGCAGAAGTAGCCTGCAGTACTGCATTCTAACCACTGCGCCACTGCGAAAAGCAGTTTAAAGAATACCTACATACCATTTAGTTCCACATAACTATTTTCGCTATTTTAAAAATGTAGAGGAAAAGAAGAGGTTTTAGACATGTGCTTAGAGAATATACTTATGACTTTATCTGTGAAGGGGGCAACAATTAAAAATTGATAATCATTCATATTGTCATATTGTTATATTTTGCATATTTGTGCTAAGTCAGTGCAGATGTATTTTTATCAAAAGACTCAAAAAAAATATTTCAGAAAATGCCAAGAAAACAGACTTGACTGTTATAGTGGGAAATTTCAAAAATGATTTCTTACCCTTAGGCTGGTCATAATTCTCAAAAGAAAACCTCTGGTCTTCTAATTCAGTCTGAATTATTGGCTGGAATTCTTTAACTTTGTCATTAACACATGTATATTGAACAACATATTTGATCTTGACCTGACTGGTTCTGTACACTGTAAATTCATCATCCTTATTGGAAGAAAACAAAATAAAACATATATTTTAGGAATCTTACCAGAGCACAAATATAGATACATAAGCTGATCCTGAAGTCCTACTCACAGTTGCAAAAAGCTAGAGAAAAGTTCAGAATGCTGAAGTATTATACCAATTTAGCAAACTATTGCTTTCTTTTTGAACTTTGGTGAACTGCTTCTAGACAAGAAGTCACCTGAGGGCTTTTGATAAGGATTCTTGGCAAAGTTGATGGCTCGAAAGACTACCTTCCCTGGAAGCCTATCAGATTTTAAAATTAATAATGGTTAAACTAAGGTAACAGCTTTTACTTTTAGCTACTGGCTCTATACTCATTTTTAACATTTTTACTATTAGCTACAATTAGTTTGCCTTTTTTCCTCCTTCTATTCTAGTTTATTCACAACTAGCTGGATCAAATACCTCAAAAACAGATTCCTTCTTTTCTGTTCTACGGACTCCATGCACACTATCATGACCTAGAAGTGGTCCTTCACTTGGACAGTAGTAGTATTCCTCAGTCTTCCAACAATTTCCAAGTGCTACGTCACAAATGAGCAACAGTCGAGTTCCATCTGTTTCACATGGCTGGGAATACTTAATGCCTGCTCTATTAAAAAGAGAGAAATGTCTGCTTATTCCAAATGCTTTTTTTCATAGCCATCATTTAGATTAACTATTTTAGTTAAAGCAAAAGGCCAATTAGCTTGCCAATTGGCCTTGCTGTCTTAACCACATCAGTCTGAGCCTATTTCCGTTTGGACTGTCATGTCTTACACAACAGTTTCTAACGTGGGGATATGCAACTTTTTAATGATCATAGTCACATGTAGTTTGGAGAATGTGTTGGGACTGGTAGAAAGATAAAAGCTTACCTGGTTAATAATTGTTAGGTGTATCACACCACTGTCTCTCACACACATCTTAAATAATCTTTAAAATTAACTGTTCTCTCTAATAGATAATTTATTACCTGCTCTCCATTGGCCTTAACTCAAATGTGAAGCTGATGCAAAGTCAGGGGACCCCAGCAGGAAGAAATGGGCTTATACTAAGACTCATACTTGCTTTGAAAACAGGCAATTGGTCAAAGTTCATTAAAATTGATCTGTATTTCTAAATGTATTGGGGTTTAGAACTCCTAGAATGTATCTTTTTGGCGCCTTTTTTTGAAATGCAAAGAGCTGTCATTCCAACACACCTTGAAGGCATCAGATTGGGAAAATCTGTTCTAGTCCAATGCCAATTCTTGTTCATTATATCACCCTGTTCTCCCTAAGTATTTATGCAGGAAAATATACAAATTCATTGCATTTTAATCCAGAATATTAAAACACACACACACACACACAAACAATACTGCTGTTCTGAAGAAAAGCCTTCAAATGTTACCTTACAGAGTTGCTGAAATAAATGCCATTGCCCAGGTGTCCAAAATCTGTTCTTTCGAAGGCATATTCTTCAGCTACTTTTGGCAAAAGTAGTCCTCTAAAAAGAATAAAAGATTAGCATGTAAAACATATTGATACAGAAGCAAATGTTTCTCTATTAGCAAATTAATTTTGAACAGATGTTCTTTTGGAATTGGCCAGCTAAGGAGAAAGGAACTAACAGCACATACATGCTCTACATTTTTTCCATTCTTGTCCTTTACACTTACCTGCATCACCCATCATCATCATCATCTGTGAGACTCAAACCACATCTGCTAAATGCGTAAGAGATACCTGCCTTTCCATTTTTTTTTGTTTTAGAGAAAATATTCATTAAACCTAATATATTCAGGAGAGATTAAAAAAAAACAACCCAAAATATCCATTGGGCTCAATCGATCGAGTCATCACATGTTTAAATAAATTTTATAAAGGAATATAGCTTGGTTCAGAATAGGAAGGTTATAGGAAATCTATTATTATTTTAAATAATAGTGGTAAGATGGAGTCTCAAATCTCCTCTCCTAGAAGTATCCTGAGTCTACACACTCTAATCATTTCCGACCCTTGGGAAAAGAGCTTTGTAATTCTCATTGTCACCAGTCAGTCATCTTCTAGGGAGTACATCACCTGGCATTAACTCTTCTAATTCCAGAGAGATAGGACTCTGTTACCTTTCTGGCAATCAGGTAAAAGTCAAAAGAAAAAAAATCTATAGCTACCACTTAGCTGTATAGTCAAGTTATGGGATTGGAGCTACTGACTATTCCATTCATGGGAGATAAACCAATCTGGCAAACTATAGACTTTTATGGACAGTTAAACTGCATTAACAAGAAAGATACAATTTTAAAGCTTCTTCTGACCTTAAATATAGAATTTGATTGTCAATATTGAAAAATATAAATTACAATGTCCTTCTTATTTGGGGGCTGAGAAACTAAAAGTGAATGAAACAAGAAAAGAATCCAATAAAACTTATAAAAATATTCCAAATATTCTAAATGCTTCAAATTATTTAACAAAACTGTAAAAAGACTACAAAGGGCTAGTGTAAATCCCTGGAGATTCTCAATAAATAAAATGTTTCCTTTAATCAGACAAGGAAATTAGAGATAACTGTCACCAAAATAAAAGGAATTTAAATGAGATTTTCAGCTAAAGCATCAGTTCCTATTCCAATAGACACTAGACAACCCTGGAAAGAAATGTTCCCTATGTTTCAATTGTTATGTAGACATTCCTTTTTTTCCAGGAAATCACAGGTCAGCTTAGAATCTGGTTGGTGATGTTTTCATCCTTTCCATCTTAACCCAAGCTTAGCAGAAGATGTGTACTAAGTATCTCTGAGCTGATCTAACATATAAGACTGAGGGCTGTTTTTCATAACATTGTCATTTTGGCCAGTTGCCTTATAGCTATGTCCCATTTAAAGTAAAACAAAACAAAGCAAACCCTTCAAAGTTTCAAGAGCTAGAATATAATTCAAGCTGTTACCTTGAGAGGATTCCCACAAAGTTGCAAACAGACGAACCATGGAATAAAGATTGAACATTCCCAAGACTTCCCTCAAACACCATACTTTCAGTTGTTCTGCTGACTTTATATATATTCAAAACCTGTATTAGATTTTCACTGCAAGAAAAATCAAAATGAAAAAAAATATTCCATTAATTTTCATATTAAAAATGTATAGCCAGCCCACAGTAATTCCACTTACAAAATTCTTAATGCCACTGAGGATCTATCTCTTGTAGAACATAAAGACAGAGAGATTTCCACAAGTAAATAGCCATGACAAGAGCATAATATTTTCAACAGCAAGGGACATGGCTTTTGAGTGCCTGGTTAAGGGCCACATTCCTAAATACAGTGCTAAGGCCAGGATAAACAGTAAATTTCATTTCATTGGATTGTCATTTTCTTTCTTCTTTCCCAATAACAATTTCTATTTAGTAAAAGCTTTTGGGCATTTCCAAAACCCAAAAGCTTTAGGCTACATACAGGTTCCTGGCTCAATTTAGTTTTGGACTCAGCTGGCAGAAAATCTGTTTTCATTCCACCAGTTGCTTAACTATTTTGCCCATTTCACAGTTTCAACGTGTTGTAGTTTGTATTTATTTATGATTCAGGTTTTTGTCACTGTGATTATCATCAAATTCTGGCATAAGGAAGAACATGTAAATAACATGTTATTGTACAAGGTTTAAGCTTATGCTAGAAGCAGGGTCCAAGTAAGAGAAAGCTGCTTCATGGCTTCTCAGTCATAAAATTTAGTAAGTGCATAAGTGTGTAAGACAGTGCATTTACCTGGGGCAGAGTTATTAAAAGAGTCAAGGGAATAGGATTATTAACAAAGGCTGAATAAGGGCTAACAGAACATGATAATTCAATATGAGACTTTGCAGAGCAGGAACAGTTGCCCTACAATAAGAACTTTCTAGACAATTGACACATTACTGGCTAAACACAAGGCTTGAGGTTCCACCTTTCTTACTTTTTGATTTAACATATTTTCAGTTTAGAAAAGCATTTTATGGGCTTCTCATAATCACTTGGCATAACCAACTTCAAACGCAATCAAAAACGTTAAAAATGTGGCCTCTGGAGAAAGAAAGATCATCCTGCAGCACTAGCAAAAGAGCTATTGTTGTGAATGACCACGCCCTCTATGGAACTTATGTTTTGAGAATACCTGTTATGGCTGAGGAGTCAGTCTGATGCTACTTCAATTGAACCTATGGAATATTAGCATCAGGAGACATCGAGCCAAGAATCACCTGAGGCTGATTGAAACACAGGCACTATTTGAACACCTCAGATGATGAGGTATGACTCTTAAGCCCTTGGACCCGGCACATGAGGCACAGAGCAGAACAACAATGCTCAATGAGGCTTCTTGCCAAATGGAGAGAAAAGTCTTTGTAACTGGAGGCAGCTGGCTGCAGCCTAATTTAAGAGGCAGCCCTGATCAATGAATCTTAGTTGGAAACAACTGTCTGATCTCTGGCTCTTGCATGATATTCTTGTGCAGGGGTGTCAAACTCAAGGCTGAATCCAGCCCATGGGATGCTTGGATCTGGCCCACAGGGCCGCCCTGAAAACAGCAAAGGACTGGCCCATGGTGCCTCTGCCAGCAAAAACAGAGGTTGGGGAGGGCTTCATGCAGCCATTCCAGGCTTCGTTTTCAGCCACGACAGCCTCCTGCAGCCCTCTGCCAACGAAAATGGAACTTGGGGGAGCCCGCGTGCGCTCTCCCCAAGCTCTGTTTTCACTGGCAGAGGGCTACAGGAGGCCGTCGCAGCCAAAAACAGGGCCCAGGAGCCTATTTTCTCTGGCAGAGTGCTCGGTCCACCATAGGTGTACCCGACACGAGTGACATCATGCTCGCCATGCCACCTGGCCATGCCCATCCCGGCCCCCCGAGGTCAAACACAACCTTGATGTGGCCCTCAATGAAATCGAGTTTGACACCCCTATTCTTGTGGAATCTGTTTATGTAATTTTGACCCCTGACTTTCTGTATTCAGGCTAGATTTTGGACTCCACTTCCACTGAAAGAAAAAACACTCAGGCAAGTTTTCTTCCTCAGAGCTGATTTATGATCTTCCTTGTCTGCTATTACCTGTTTAACTTTGAAATAAATTGCTAATATTCAAAGCAACTGTGTTCAAGTATAACTGAAACCTGAACCAAGACAGTATCTCTTATGAATTCAGAAGAGTTCAAATTTTATCTATATTCTTAAAGATATTACAGATATTTCTTAATAGTATTAAAGTATCATAAAGAAAAAATGGAACCTGCACAATACAAATCCTGAAATTTCATACCAAAATGAAAAGTTACCTGGTGTTTTGTTCCAACAAGTGTTTGACACTGTTAAACTCTTCACTTTCCACATCTAGAGCATCAATCTTGCATTTCAAAGTCCGATACTTAGAAAGGGATGATGGGTTAAGAACTGACATGTTTATTTCACTAATATTCAGGATATCTCTAATCAGCTGTAAAAGCAAGATGGAATCCAGAGTTTACATTTCTTTGACAAAGAAAAGCCTACTGATCAAACGATTAAAATATTTATTCCACTCTTTGCCCTTAGAAAACCAAAAAGTATGAATCAAGGCAGCACAGCTGCTTGGAGTCTTCAGAACAGTATCAATAAAGGACCCTTAAATTATGATTTTATAGGTTTGTGATATAGGTGAAGTAATGAAATAGTCTTATTTTAACAAATCAATGGACCAGAATCTTAAAGAATGCTAAATGAAAGGCCCACTTTTTAAAGGTATAATTCACCTAAAAAGTATTTTTATCTCTACCTGATGTTCCATGGAATATATAATAAGAGCTGGGTTTCAACTTGCATATGTTGGAAGTCTAATATATGGGAATATATGACTTATGTTTGGGGTACATTCCTGCAATGACCTCATTTTAGGTTAATGTGAATAAGAATGCAAAGCACCCAGAATTGCTTAAGATGGACAGCTCTATAAATCTTTTTTAAAAATTAAGCTATTGGAAAAATAAGTGTTAGCATTGTGACTGTAATATTAAAATACATCTGCAAAATTTGGAACCAATCATAATATAAACATGAACCACCATGGAATAAAAGCTTACCCCTTTTGGAGTGTTAAATATAAAGGAATTGCCTTCAATTACATTGTTGCAAGCCACCATCCTGAGATTTTTTTAACCTCCTTAGGACAGGGGTGTCAAACTCGCATCGTCAGGGCGGCGTCACATGACGTATCATGACTTTTTCCCCCTTTGCTAAATGGGGCATGAGCGTGGCCAGCTCATGACACATCTGGCCTGCGGGTCTGCGAATTTGACAGCCCTGTCCTAGGACATTGCTGATGTGTACAGCAGCTTTGATTATCTCATTCCAACTGAAAAAGTTCTATGGTACTTGATTGAAAACCCTGAATTGCAGACATGTTTGTATTTGTTACATATTAATTCTTTTTAAATCAATGTCTTGACAAATCTGAGTAATATGATTCCATGCAGTTAAATTTTAACTTGTTCTACTGAATGTACATTTTTTGTTTGTTTCTTGATTTAATGCTGTTTTTATATGCTGCTATTTGTAATTCTTTTTTTAAAATATCATTTTGTTTTGGGTATTTATTTCTAAACTGTTCAATTACAGATTAAAATCAAGTTTACAAAGCGATCAGCAAATACTGGCACTGGCTGATGTTCAATCAAGTATCCTAACTTGAAAGCTGATCCTCACAACTGCAATTTCAACAACACAAGGCACAAAGGAATGTCTCCTTAAGAGCCAAACTTACCCAACCTGATATATATTCCAGATAAATGTACCTGCAACTCTTACAATTCCTAGCCATTGGCCATTCCTCACAGAGGGACCAATATAAAAATCAACCAATAAATATTTTTGAGAGTAATTCAATTCATGACCTCAATACCTCAAGTGATTTTTTTTTAATTTATTTGTGTGATTTTGACTAAGAGATAGCAATTTTGGAGTGTCCTTCAAGCAAAAAGTCATTGCAAAAGGTTAAATTTGCAATTTAACTGCTGTGGAATCTATTATATTAATGATTGTTCTCATATATAGGAGGCATTGAAAAGTTGAATAAAGTCTGATACTGTTACCTGACAGAGATCCCGTTTAATATATATCAACTTTTTGGTAACATCATCATCCAAAACGTTTTTGTGGGGTATGATTTTATAGAATTCTGACATGAGTGCGGGCAGCTCTGTTAGAGATCTTGTTTCTTCCCAAGACGTTTTTGCCTGAAGAAGAATGCCTTCAGCTCTGCTCACCTTTTAAGGAAATATTGTATTAAAAGGCTTTCTTTAAAGAAAAAGAAACATTATGACATATAGGAAGAATAAACTGGGGAAATGTCCTGCCATTTTCTGAACTTCCCTACACAAAGCCTCTCATAGATGTGTGAACTTCTATGCACCTACCTGTATGTTGTGAGAGAAAAATATTTTTTATTACTAGTAATGGATAGTCACAACCTAACTTAAACTTTTAGAATACTAAAACATAATTCTATCATTAGCCAATGGAATATAGTTCAGACTACAGGATATGCTTTTCAAATATATCCGGTGCAATGTTGCAGGTGAACTAAATCCATGTAGCTGTACTAGATACGTAAGTTGTGGTGCGGCACTAGCCAGATCCATGGATTTCAGCCTCTAAAATTCAGTAGCAACACAATCATTGTGTCAACTTCGAAATGATTTTGGCCGAAGCCATATTTACTTTCGCTTCATTGGTTCATTGCTCAGAACCATGACACATTGCTTGGGATTCTAGAAGCTGAGAGCAGAGAGGATGGGAAAAGCTGACAGAACCTATAATGACCAATCTCCACCAAGAAGAATGGGCATCTGCACATATTCCACAGCCGTATAATTTAGTAGTTTTCCATACAATAGTATGTGTGCTTCAATAAGGAACAGATAATAATTTATGCAGATACTTGATATGCATGTTTCATGACATACTAATCCCAACTGTGGAGAACCTTGTCACAACTTAGAGATAAAAATATGTTTGCCTAACATTTCATTTCTGTTCACATGCTCTATAAGAACTAATATTTCAAAGCAAAAGTTGCATACATCATTGAGGCTGATTCTTGTTACGGGTTTATCTAGCAGACCATTCAGGTGTCCAACTGCTTCAGTCCAGATAAGTTCCACAAACCTACCAACTTCTTCAGACAAAACACTGGAACTGACTGCATCTGCTATAAGCATCTGTAAATAAAGAATTAGAACTAGGATGCTAAAAGACAATCAGCAACAAAAAAATGAAAATAAAGCCAGTTCACTAATTACCTGCACAAATTGGTTGCATTCAGGATAAACTACACAATATATTTAAAACATTATTATGAACAAAATCCATTTATTTCTACCTTTGACTTCAAATGCATTTTTAAAATATGTTTAAAATTCCTGAAACAAAGCTAAACATAGATTATCAATTTTTAAATATTTATTTTTATTTGCAGTATTAGTAAGGAACAATCCACAAGCATAACAGTGCCAGTGAGATAGGCTGCTTATGGCTGAAATACCTGTGGTATGACAAAAACCACTTCATATAAGATCTGAAATGCTCTGGATCTGATTTCAGAGAACAACCCTGTCGGATATCACCTCTGAATTAGACAAATAACTAAATAGTAGTGTCTTCTTGATATGTTTATTTCCTTTCTGTATGCGACTAGAAAAACACTGAGTTAGGATGACCTAAGCTAATTCTGGCAACTAAAAAGAAACAATTGCTTTGAGAAAAACTAGTATTTGCATTTTGCTTTACATAAAAAACCAGCACATTGAAATCTGAGCCTTGGAAATCTTTAAAGTCTTTACCATTTAATGAAACCATTAAATAAGGAAGTTTAAAAATCATACTAACCTCTTGTAATTTTTCTGATACTAAATATTCTGCTTGATATGGAAAATATTTTCTTAATTCAAAACCTGTCTTCTTTAAATCTTGAATAGAAAGGGCATAGAGTCTTCTAGCTTCTTCAGAATTCTTGGCTGGCATCAGTCGTTTTTGTTTCTAAGAAAAAAGTATGCCATTAAAATTATTAATTTAAAGACAAAGGGACAAAGTTCATAGAAAACCCACTATTTATCTTATGGCATTATATAAAAGGCTGTCATTTTTAAAGGAATGTGCCTGTTTCAAATCTCTGTTTCTAAACTTCTGTCACAGTTATGCATTTGAGAATAGTAATCGCTTGACAAATCTAGTTATTGACAGCATACTGATAATCTACAAGAAACTAGCTGGGAAGTGGTGAGGTGAGGAGTAGCTAATACTAATGGCTTCTTAGCACAAAGGCACCTGCATGACCATCTTCCCCAACCTGAAACAGCTTGAACTATTAGGTAAGCCAAGAAGAAATTGCTCTCACTGCCCCACTACCAGCAATTGGCGGGAGCTGAGGAGATACAGAAGATTTATCTTGGATGTTTTAATGTTTCTATAATTAATTAATCTGCCAAGAATCATTTAGATCATGATAGGACAGCAACGAAATTAATAGATAAATATGGGCTTGCTATAATAAGGAGTGCTGCAGTTACTGCTTTAACTAAATCCCCTACTTCTGCAGAAACATTTTATGGATTAAGGAAGTTGAATTGGTTCAAAAGTTGAACATTTTTCAAATGGAAAAAGTTGATGTCAGTTTATTCTGACTAATTAAAGAAACATAATTATACACAGCAACACAAACTTATAATAATACCTAGGATCATTCACTGCAGATTAGAGACCTACATGGATAAGGAGATAGATAACCAGGCTAGCTATAGAAAAGGTTGAGAAACAGAGACATTACTGCTGATGCATGTTAGATAATGGAGAGGAGGGGAGCGGAGAGGAGAGAAGAGCTTCATTGATTATGGAAAGGCCTTTGATTGTGTTGACCATGTCAAGCTATGAAATACCTTCAGGAAAATTGGAAGACATGTTCAGGAAAAGAATCCATGTCAAGGGCTACCTCTACTAGGGTAACAAGTAATATGATTTTTTAAAATTTATACTTGACTATATTAATAACTAAAACTATTAGTCCTTTAAAGTCCAGAATATAAGAGCAATATACAATTTGATCTAAAACAGGGGTGTCAAACTCACGGCTCATGGGCCGAATGCGTCACACGCTGGCCACGCTCACACCTGGTTTAGCAAAGGGGGAAAAAGTTGTGATAAGTCATGTGACACCACCGGGATGATGTGAGTTTGACACCCCTGATCTAAAACAATAAACAATAGCAATCAAGATAACAAAAAAGCTAATACGTATTCATAAAAGCCATCCAAACTTACTGAGCGCCCTTCCAGCATGCTGTAATGCGCTCTTATACAAAATGGGTAACTGCATTCCTGCTGAAAGCACTGCATTTCAAGAACAACATATTCACCATGTGCTGCAATCTAAAAAAGAAAAAGCCATTATCATTAAATGTATTTGGTTACAGCAATACAACTAAGGACAAAAAATAAACCAGAAACTAGTTTAATTTACTAATATATTAAATATATTAGTTAAATTCAGTCAATGTAATTATTCCTAAATATTTATTGTTCTCCTTCTATTATATTAAACATATTTGGTGGCAACTTTTGGAATGTTTCTTACTTTGGAATTCTTTCCATGGGAAGCCATCTTCTCCAATTGCTTTGTTATAAATCTGACTAAACAATACAGTGGTGAAAAAAAATGTTCTTACATCCAGAAACAACAAACTATTTCTGATCCTGGCTTCCATTGATCAACTATAGTCAATGAATAAAAATTCCTTGTTTGTATACAATAGCATAGCAATTTGAAGTTAATATAAAGTAGAAAATAAATGTTTCTGTCACTTCTGAAATTTTATTAATGGAGGACAGAATGAATGTTGGAGCTTTCTGTAGATTGTTTGCATAATGCTAAATCATATCTGAATATATTAAATGAATATAAAATAGGCCTTCTGTATGTGAAAGAATATTATGTATATATTTCTTCATCAATCTATTAGTTTCCCAGATGCAGATTATTTATTATACTTTTTGGAATTATTCATACAGCAATTATTATACAATTACCTGATTTCTTTTATGATGGTGCAACTAATTTCTAGTTGCAGAAATAACTAGAATAAATATAGTTTTAACGGCAAGCAAAAACAAGTGGCTTAATACATTTGAAATACATTTATAGATTGAAAATGATGCATGTATGGTTTACTTTTGAGTTCCTGTACAAATACATTAACTTGTATAAGATGTGTTTATGTGTACATTATGTTAGAAAAACATTAACAAAGTAAAATTACCTTTTCAAGGATATCATATTTTGCAAGCTCAAACTCTTTAGGAAAATATGGAACATATTCATCGTTATCTGAATACCATCTGGAACAAAAAAAATGTCAAGATTCTTATTTGTTGCTGAATACGGATAAGACCATTGGAAATAATCAAAAGGCTAATGGAAATAATGAGATTTAACTTTTCCAAAGCCAGTGATAGAGGGCTTTAGTGCTACTCTCCAAAACTGGGCTACATGTTGCCAAGGTTAGACAGTGAAGTTGATTTTCTTCAGGCTCAGCTGTGGTAAGCTTCCAGTTTATGACTGAGAACACAGGAGATCTGACAAGCTGGGACGTGGGGCAACTTCTACTGACCAGAGCTCACCAATTCCCACTTCCAGAGTTGCATTGTAATTCTGGTAGACAGGTAGTCCTCAACGTATGACCACAATTGAGCTGGCAGTTTATGACACTACAGTTGAAAGGTATGGACTTTGGTAAAAACTTTGTAAATATGATTCAAGCAATATACTCCAATCAAATGGCAAAAGTGATAGTAAACAGGGAAATAACAGAAAACTTTAACATAAGCAAGGGCACAAGACAAAGATGTCCACCATCTCCTCTTTTATTCATACTAACCTTGGAAGTCTTGCTTAGACAGATCAGACAAGATCCAGAAATGAAAGGTTTGGAAATAAAAAAAGAACATTACAAAGTACAAGCATTTGCAGATGACTTAGTATTTATTTTGGAGGAACCCCTAGAAATGGGACCCAAATTAATAAAGAAAACAGAAGAGTTTGGTGAGGTGGCAGGACTAAAAATAAACAAGGAAAGGACCAAGATATTGACAAAGAAACTTACAAAGAAAGAGAAAAATGAACTGATGGAAAAGATGGACATGCAGATAACTAAAAAAGTTAAATGCTTGGAAATTTGGCTAACAGCAAGATGTACAAACATTAAAGAAGACAACTATACTAAATTAATACATCAAATAAAGATAGACTTGAAAAAATGGAGAAACCTACTGATGTCGTTGGTCGAAAGGGTTAGGGTTGCCACAACAAAAATGAGTATTCTACCGAAATTGCTATTCTTATTTCAAGCAATCCCGATAAAACTAGGAAAAAACTTTTTTGATAAGTTTTTTAATAAATCGGTTTTAAAGTTCATCTGGCAAGGCACAAAAACAAGAATCAAATTGAAAATGCTACAAGACACCAAAAATGGGGGTGGGGGGTGGACTACCAGACTGGGAGCTGTATTACCCAGCCTCAGTGCTCACATGGATGAAGGAGTGGATAAATTTTAAGAACAAAAGAATATTGATGTTAGAAGGGCACAACTTCCAATTGGGGTGGCATGCATTTGTATGGTATGGAAAAATTAAAATACACAGATACTTCCAAAGGCACATCAGGAATGCTCTGCTGTCAATATGGGAAAAAATTAAACAGAATCATTACATGAAAATACTGGTGCGGCTATCCATGATGGAAGCACTAATATATCCTAATGTTCTGGAACTGGAAAAAATCGTAAGGTATCCTAAACAAACAAGGGGACTTAAAATCAAAACAGGAACTAAAAAATCAGGTGGCCACATATTCAAATACAAATGAGACATAAGAATAATGAAGAAATATATGGATTTTATAAGGAACCCCTAGAATTAGATTAGATATTTCTAGGGACAGATGACAAATTAATAAAGAAAATTTATAATTACTTATTGAATTTTAAAATGGAAGAACATGTAAAAGAAACCATGATAGTATGGGCCAAAAATTTTGGATATAACATAGAACTAGGCAATTGGCAAAAACTGTGGGAAAGAAATTACAAACTAACGATATCAACAGCATACAAAGAAAACCTTTACAAAATGTTCTATAGATGGCATTTGCCACCAGCAAGAATGGCAAAAATGTTCCAAAACATATTGCCAGAGTGCTGGAAATGTAAACAGATACTGGGGTCCTATTACCATATGTGGTGGACTTGTCAAATGGCAAAAAAATATTGGTTAAAGATAAAAAGGAGGTTAGAAGAAATGACAGCACAACAAATAGATTTAAAACCAGAATTGTTCTTACTAGGTATACTACTGGGGAAATACAACAGAAGAATTATATATTTAATGTTACATGTAATAATGGTAGAGAGAACTAAATAAGCACAAAACTGGAAAAATGAAAGTATACTTAAAGATGAAAAAGTAATAAAGAAAATACTAGACTGCGCCAAAATGGACAGGTTAACGATGAAAATTAATGATAAAGAGGAAATACTCTATTATTTAACATGGGACTTACTGTATAAATGGTTAGAAAACAGAAGCAGAAGTTAGTAAGTTTATAATTAAAGATGATTAACAAAATAGAAGTAAATACATACATACATACATACATACATACATACATACATACATACATACATATATATATAGGCATAACACTATAAGCAATATTACCACTGGACTACACTTGACTATAGATTAAAGTGTATAGAGCGATTAGAGGTGAAGATTATATTATATATTATGAGAATGTTATAATTATGGTGTATAATATATATATTCAAAAGATATTATATTGTATAACTATGAGAACAATGGTTATAATCATGGTGTATAATATTATGTATATTTAAAAGAGGCTTGATACAGACAGTACACTGTCATTGCAGAAATGGAAACCTGATGCATAATAAAGGAAAATGTATAATAAAAAAGAATAATAATTTAAAAAGACAGCTTTGTAGCTAATTACCTGCACTTTTAAAAACCTGTCTGTTACAATAATAACTGTGATGCAAGTCAAGGAGGGTGACAAACATCACAGTCATTTCTAACAATTCAATACTCCCTTATTTGTGCCCATCAACCAGAATTGTTAGGAATCAAGCAACACACAAGCTTAACAACAACAACAACAACAATAATAATAATAATATGGGGGAAGCTTTTTGGCTTTGGTCAGCTTATCAAAATATTCCCAATGGCTGAGAGAGGATATTTAATGATCCAATTGGCACCCCCCATTATTTTACTTCAATACCCATGATCCCCAGTTAGCATGAAGTTTCATATATCTTGAGTACACTGGGTACAATCATAAACATAACAAAAATCCTAGTCCTGATCCGTTCCACTGACATCATTATATTAGTCTTACACTTTGCATGGCCTTTTGCTGCTAAAAAAAAAGATTTAACAATAAGCATACTAGAATATTCTGCATATAATGCACTGAATTCTCCTATCCCCAAAAGATTTCCCTGGAGAACTTGGTTTCATTATAAAACAAACATGATACGTAAAGGAATTACCTTAGTTTTTCTAAGTTTCTGCTGTCATCCCATTTATGATTGTGATTCTCCTCACAAACATCTTTTTCCTTAGGGCTGTCATCGCCATTCATTAAGTTCGTCTCCGTACCTATTTGTCATGCAATATTTACTTTATATCTATTAGCTTGAATGAGTACATAAGAAATATAACCAGAAGATTAGGAAGATGGATTCCTAATCTTCCTTAGGAAGATGGATTACCGGGGACAATCTTAATATCTGGCAGAGTAAGGCAGCATTTCAGTCACAAAGGACACCAAATTTTTCTCTGATTTAAAGTTACTTTGGATTTTTCATGTAGAGAATAGGGTGCTTATGCTGCTGCTATGCCAGAGTGAAGGGTACCATACGATGTTTTTCTTTTTGTGGCAAAATGTCTTAGACCGGAAAGATTTTATTGAAATTCTAACTTCAAATCCTCATACACAGTAATGGGGAGAAGATTACCTATCTGCCATATAGTTCAGTACTTTTAGGTTACATGGCATAGATGGACATTCTTTTGAATAAAATGTATCTAATTCAAAAGAAGCTTCCTTACCTGTTTCACAGGGCATAGTTTGGGATAGCTCATAGTTCTCACATTGTAGAAGTTTTCTTTCTTTGATGGAATCCCATATGAAATCAACATTTACCAGAGGCAGCTCATACTTCTGTATGGTTTTCAGATGGCTGGGGCTGAGTGCATTAGCATCTTCAGTGACAACATGAGTGCACTAAAATTACATTAAGACCCAATTAATCACATGGAACATAACCCTTACTGACCCATGCTTCTACAAAACCAGGTTCCACATGCTGTTTTTAAATAATTGGACGTACTTTTAACATTCTTTCGCACTGACAATCTGCTTAATTATTTATAGAATTTTTAATGCATTTCTTTATCTGTCTGTTTCTTAGAAAGAAGTACATTCTCCCTTGAGTCATATTTGAAGGTTTCTTACCAAAATATTCAAATCATTCACCTTTGTTTTCTCCTCCCTAGTCTTGGGAGGAAATTATTTACAAAATAAATCTCATAACCAAAAACCAAAATGTTTTAAAATGCAGCTTTTTTAGTTGATGTCATTTAAAAATGTATATCAAAACATACATGCATGTTTATCAATCAAAACAGCTAATTCATAGTGTCAACTTTTAACTTTTTTATCTAAAAAGTGTTAACTTTTTAAAAGACTTTTCTCATAACAGGTAGAATACAAAGAGATTTTACATTTCCTATGGAACTCCTACAAAAATTCATTTTTTTTCATTTCTGTAACAATAAATCATGGTGTGCTATTACGCCAGAACAGGCCGAGTTGTGTTTTCCCTTGCTGCCTACAATTCTAGATACTGCAGCCTTGACATCCCAGAAGGAGTAAGTTGGTGTCTGTGACATAAAATCTACTCTATAACAGAAAAGACATGGCGCCTAAACTAAATCAGTATAATTAGCATTTGTTTAAGTAAATATTTTTTACTTAACTGTGTCTCATTCTATACTGAAACTTCTTTCTTGAATTTGCTGCTCTCCCTACCAAAGGCCCAAAGATGTAAGGCTAAACATACCTCTTGATTTAATCCAAATGCAATCTGGCCACCATTTTCCTTAATGGACCTCTTCAGTCTGTTCTTTTCTAGAATTGTTAACTTTCTGATTCTCAGAAAGAATGTGCAGCCGGCAAAAATTGCAATTGTCATCCTGCAAAGCAAATTTCAAATCAGAATAATTCCAGCAAGGATTTTTTTTATTACTTTGGGCCATGATGACTTTGATTTGCAATGCTAACCTGAGCATGACCAGGAAGGGAAAACTTCAATATTTACATGTTTACAATATGTCTGGCTCCATGATCATCATTAGTTACAGTCAATGACACAGAATGCGTAATACATATATATAAATAAAATAAACATCTGAATTCAAGTTCAACCAGATGCATAAAATGTTTGCAACAATTAGGAAAAAATTATCAACTAAAGTAGACTAGGTAGTCCTTGACTTACAACAGTTTGTTTAGTGACCGTTCAAAGGCACTGAAAAAAGTGACTTATGACCATTTTTCACACTTATGACAGTTGCAGCATCCCTATGGTCACGATTTACATTCGGATGCTTCACAACTGGTTCACATTGATGATGGTTACAGTTCCTGGAGTCATGTGATTCCCTTTTGTGACCTTCTGGCAGGTAAAGCCAATGGAGAAAGGAGTTTCACTTAACAACACTGTGTTACTAATTTAAGAACTGCAGTGATTCACTTAACAAATGTGGCAAGAAAATTCATAAAAAGGGACAAAATTCACTTAACAAATTTCTCACTTAACAGCATAAATTTTGGGTTTAATTCATAAGTTGAGGACTACCTGTATTTAGACACTGGGACTTATTGTGAGATGTTGCAGGAGCTACTCTGAAGTCAGATAAGAGGCTGACCAATTGAGCAGACTCAAAACCAGATTTTAGACATACTTTTACAATGTTTTCTCCAAGTTATAGATGGAAAATGCTGAAGACTCCCCACCTGCAGTGAGAGAACAGGAGAGTGGAATCCAGCTAGCTGGTAGCATTATTATCACTTAGTTGGGGAGAACTCCCTTGACTTAATCTAAAAAGGTTCAGTATGTAAAGGAAAATTGGTTAGAATAATTGTTAATTGTTAGATTAGTAGGCAGGATGGCATGACTAGTTTTAATCCATTTTTTTCACTCCTACATGAAGATGCAAAGGAAACTGTGAGTTTCTGCATTCAGAGCACACCCTCTATTTAACTGGTTTGTTTTCTGTATTAGTATTTTAGCCTAGACTGTTATCATGTTAGTTTTTATATCTTTATATCTTTACTTTTCAGATTCCATTGTTATATAATGATTTATATCTTACTAGCAGGCAGGAGGAATAAAATAAAGAAATAAATACACTGATCCCATTTCCAGAGAGTTAAAGAATAAGTTTAACTATAACAACAACAGTAAAACAACAAAAGAAAATGCGAAAGTACATTAAAATAGAGGTTTGGTTTACAACCTGAGATAAATTAGGATATCATTATCTATAGTTTACTGAATTAAACAGAACAAATTTGAAGACAATGAGTTATATAATGTGGGGGGTTTTCAGCTTTGTGTCATGTATGAATCCAACAGAAAAGCTTTAGAGAACAAACTTGTGAGGGAAACTAAACAAATATTCCCTTCCCAATATTGCTATAGTCCAGAAGAGAATGTCTAACAAGTTAAGCAATCTGAATTAGTTAGCAACAATATCAATTGGAAATCCAGTACATTTCAACAGTGAAATGAAGTGGATTTCAAGAATCATTTAAAATCTGATTAGTAAGAGGAAACATTACATGCCTTTGGATAAAGTTCCATAAGTGTGAGCATTACACAATGAATCTCCCGTCTTCAGAATTCAGTTATTTCTCATATTTTCAAATGTTCTAAATTTCATCGGCACGATGCCTAGAAGGACAATCACTACTAATTCTAGTGCCACCTATTTTTGAGTAATCATACTATATTATTTCTGAAAGCAAATCTTATCTACTCAGAAGTCATAATGAATGTAACATTTTAAGGTAAATATTATCTTTAGGATTGCTACGGTTTAATATGGTTTAATTTGGTCCAGCTCAATGCTTCGTTAGCATACAAAATACTATCATGTTGCTATACCGGTGCCAATAACTAAAGTACTTAAGGGGAGAGAAAAAAGGAGGGGAAGTGGGTGTTTCACCAATACACACTTAACAGTGTTTTTCACACAATAAAGCCCTGAGCCAAAGTTAATTTACTGTTATTTTGTAGAGAGATTTTTTGGCTGTGTCAGCATATACAAAAACATATATATGTTATAACAGTATAACATTATAATATTACAACATTTATGTTAACTAGTTATACAAAAAATAATGTTATGGAAAAAAAGGAATTCTGATTTAATTATTGCAAAAGGCTACAGTAGATTAATGCAAACATGAAAATATATAATATTCTAGATGTAAAATAAATGTTGAATAGGGGAATTCATTGTAAGTTTTGTGGTTCCTAATTAAATTTATTTGTTGCAGTGACACTGCAGTATGTACAGTACGTTTTTCAATGTAGGTAACAGGCATGTATATTATTTAGTATTAATACAGATGTGCATCTTAATCAGAATACGAATGAAGTTCATTTTCTTTTTATTTATGATTCTCATGGTCAAAAAGTTTATTAGGGAGAAATTCTAGCAACTAACAAAGAAAAACCAACACACTCCGAGAGAAAACAAGATCCTTTCACCTTATGTAGAGCTGTTGTTCCCGGTCTTAATTAGTTCCTTTAACACCTATAGATCATGCGTGCATTCTGCATGAACTTTCCTCTGCCAGATACTGTAAAATTGCTGCTTATCATTCCATTATTGATGACACAGGATCCTACAGTAGCAAATTTATCAAACAAAACATCACGTTTCAGCAAATTATGAGATTCAGTAAAAACAGCGTTCCTCTTGTCGGGATTCATCTGAAAATCCAAACGAGAGTGAGATTTAAAAAGCTACTTGCCTGCTGGCTGCTTTATTCCAATTTCGCAGCAGAGACTTCCTGGTTCCTTTACCTCATGATCACATTCAGGAGCTACAGTAAACTTTATTCTTTTGTTTCACATTTTCATG
>JANHFL010005621.1:29680-43999 GCA_032468155.1 Oxyrhabdium leporinum
CAATCCTCTTTCAGCTCCAATTTATGCTCTCCTCCTGGCACTCCTCTTCCAGGTGCCGGTTGATGTGTCCTTGACTCTCCAGAAAAGAATTTTGTGTCTATTCTCCCCCCTAAGCATATGAGAAACTTCTCCCTCCTGGTTTCCCAGGCACTACATGTGGCAGTTGCAGAGGCCTATAGAATTATGGCTTCCAAGGCTGACAGTAGGTCAGTATAGGTCATTGTTTCAGTAGGTAGTATATGGTCAAGTGCTCCATTCAGTAATCTGGATATGACAATTTGCAGTTGCAATCTCTGAACCAAGCATAAGGTAGCTCATAAAGCATATGGTAGCAATCTCAATATGAAGTGGCCAGCACATGAACGATTGTAACTAGGCATTTGTCCAGGGAAGAGCAGAGTTAATATACCAATCAAAGCTAGTGTGTTAAATCTATTTCTGAAGGAAAGGCCTCACTAACAGATTTGTAGTAGAGGGAAGTGATAGCATCATATAAATGGCAAAAGGTTAAAATGTGTTAAAACAAGTAATAGCTTTGGGTACAGGATCCAGTCTAGTTTGGTCACTGGGACCAGAGGTTTAGTTTTCTGAGCTTTCAGACTCCTGCTGGAGCCCATCCTCGGGGAACTTCACATTCGACTCAGATTGGATCCTGCAACATTATCCTGGGGCATGTATGTTTGCCTTTATTCATGATATTGGGTGCATTAGGACAGTGCTATAGTGCTGCAGGATTTAACAATTTTAATTATTTTCATTAACAAATTACAGCAAGAAAAATATACAAAATTATAACTATGTTTTGATTCTCTTGAAACAGGCCTATTGCTACTAGTATGCAAGAGAGAAAGCAAACATTTGAAGAATTTCTAGAAGAGCAGATGCGGTTGGAAGAACAGAGGTTGAATGAAAAAGCAAATCTCAAGGTTAATAGTTACAGTATACAAAATGTACCAGTTTCATAATGTGAGAATAATTTTTTCATGTAGGTGTTGTACAGATTTTAGGAATCTGAATCCGAACATATTATTTTGATAATAATAAATTAATTAACAGATATAATTTCTTACATATATATCAATTGCTTTTTTTTAGATTGCTGAAAAAGCAGCATTCCAGAAACCAGTTTCAAAACAACCATTTTTAAAACGAGGTGAAGGCTTAAATAGATATACCAACGCCAAATATAAAATAGCTAAACAAAAAGAAAGTAAGACAATTCTACAGCCTGATCCCTTACAAATTAAAAATACAATTAAAGCAGACAAACTGCAGCTTCATCGGAAAACTGCCTCTTCAAATAAAATTTCTGACACCTTTGTGCCTAAACTTGTAAATCAGAATACTAAAATAAAAAAGAATTTGTCTTTTTCTGCTCGAAAGTCAACAAGACTCAAAAATTGCACTGGAAAAGATATTTCTTCATCTGCAAGGCAAAACACTAATGAAATGAAACCGGAAGTAATGAGAAATTCTCTAAGATCAGAAATAAATAGAGAAAAAGAAAAGAATGAAGAAAATGTAATGCCACTTGCAAAGCTGCATGAAATCGATGTCAAATTACCAGCAGGAAAAGAAGCACCGTCACAAGTAACTGAATTTCTTATAAATCCATGTGAAAAAGACCAAGAGCTGTCTTTTGAACTTTCTTTCCAAAAGAAGTTGGGAAATTGGGAAGCTGAAAGAGAAAAAGAAGAAAAGGAATTGGATGAATTTTTGTTTTTAGAGCAGGCTGCTGATGAAGTATCTTTTGCCAGTAACTCTTCACTCATAATAAGGATCTTGGATCAAGGCCAGCAGATTTCCTCAGGACATAGACTGTCTTCTACTCCTATTAAATCAAGGTTGCAGGAGCAGCAGATGAATGTGCTAAATATCACAGCTGCAGGTAGCCGAAATGGAAAAAAATGGGTTTCCCAAGCATCTAACCACGAAAGGCACAAGGATAATTCCCAGGTACCAGTACCGTTCGTGGTTCATAGAAGTTCAGTTGACTATGAAACACTTCAAACTTCTTCCTCAGCTGAATTTCAAGATTCTAAAAACACTGAATTAGATGAAGATAAATCTGATGAAAGCAGTGAGACGACTTCTGAAAGTGAAGAAGAATTTGAGATTACCATAAAACCTGCAAGTGAGGGAGCTGAGAAGATCACTCTGAAAAACCAAAGTGACTGTTCTGAATTTTCAGAGTGCAAAGAACAAATGGAGAACGCAGAGAGTGCTAAGAGTCCTGATTCAATGGAAAAGGATGGTGGCCAGTCTAATGAGCTATGTAGAGATACTGCATATCCAAGTGTGTTCTATAGTGGCAGAAGTAAATTTGAGTTTGATGATGAAATCTCATGGACTGACTTTGAGAATAGCAATCTGCGTACACAAATTCCAGATGGGGATATGCTTTCTAAAGTACCTCTGACTCCTGATTGTTCTATGACACCTTTTCCTGATAAAGTAATAAAGAGGAAGATTGCCATGGTGAAGAAAGGAGATGCTTTGCTGAAACAAAATATGTCTGTTAATGAGGAAGCTGAGCCTCGTACATCAGATTTGATGCTAAAACTGTTTCCTTCTCTGAAACCTAAACCGAAGGTAGATACACAATCAAGACACGAGAGCAAATCGAACACGACTCAGGAAGAATCAAGTGGTAAGCAAGAGAGAAAAATCAAGTTACTGTATGTAAGAATTAGCCCTATATCATTTTATACACAATGTCCTATATATGCATGTGCTTTTTATACGGAAGCTAGTTTCATTGCACTGTAAACCACTATTAAGAGCCAGAAATTACCGAATGCATATATAAAGCATCATGGTTTTCAAATTGTGCAGCAGTTTTATGTAAGACATATATAGGCTTTAGGGATCTATTTGATGCATATTTTGCAGTCATGAATGGTTTTAAATAAAACCAAACAACCTGTGACCCCCTAGGTCATCCTTTCAGAGTTATTTTCTTAGCAGATTGCTCAGTGACAGAACTTCTAATGTTCTACCTTTACTGTAAAAGCTGGGATACATTCAGAGATGTATCTGCCTTGAAAATAACTCATGATGAAATGTATAGTGCAGTCAAAGATCAGCACAGGGTATGTTTTATGACATTTTGTATTACGTCAAACTCATGTCATAAAATGTTTTATGAAATTTACCCAATTTCAATTCCATGGAAGTCATGGTTCCTGGGCTTTGGACACACACTGTAATTCAGCCCATTAGTACCCTGACACAAAAATTGTTGTCCTATGATATATCACTTTGTCCAGTTAAAGAATGGAATGGAATGGAATGGAATAGAATAGAATAGAATAGAATAGAATAGAATAGAATATTTTACTGGCCAAACATGATTGGATACATAAGGAATTTGTCTCTAGTGCATAAGCTCTCAGGATACATACAAGCAACAAGTGATAAGTGATACAGTTATGGAAACTATAGCTTTAGTAGTAAATAGATACTTGTGTCTGTCCTTTATGGCTTCAGGACCAAGTTCTCAATGGTGCAGAAAAATCCAGATTGAAATGTATCGTTATGATTATTGTCTCTTATCTGTTGAATGTTATTAGTTCTTGAACAAGTTGTTGATCTGTGAATGACATGATTTGTTAGAACCATTTTATATTTTCATGTATTTTCTATAAGAGGTCAGTTCTTAGACTCATAAAGAGAGAAGCAGTTATCAAAATAAATAGCAAACAAAAGTGGTATACAAAGAAGAGAACGTTGAGAGGAAACAGAACAGCTGTCTTCAGATATCTAAATTATGGTTACGTTGTTCAGACTTATTTCATCTCTCCAGAAGGTAAGAGTAGAACTAATGAGATGAATTTTGAAAAGGCGAGGTCAACATTGGACATTAGGAAAAACCTATCAGTAATAGCTCTCAGTCAGTGGAATAGGTTATTATAACCCCCACTTCACTGGAGGTTTTCAGAGGCTGGATAATGATCTAGTCAAGATGGGGTAGTGAGTCCTGTATGCATAGGGGCATGGACTTGATGACCTGTAAGAACATCTTCAATTTTATGGTTCTGTAATTATAATAGCTACACCCAGAATATTGTTTTTAAATCATGATTTTTTAAAACTCCATTAACCTTATAAAATCCTCAGCAAACCCTAGGTATTAATCCCATTTCAAGATGAGTAGATGAGATTTGATACATATTCAACCATTGTATAATTTGTTCCCATTTAGGGGAGAGTGTGCGTTCACAGCTCTTGAAAGAGAAGCTTGTTGAATTGGAAATGGAAATTGAAAGGTTCAGGACTGAAAATTCATCCCTATCAAAAGTTCGAGAGGAGCATGAAACTGCCCTGGAAAATCTTAGGTAATCTAACTTCTGTCTCTATAGGCTAAATGATCTAAATGATTTTTCTCCCTGTAGTCTTTTCTTCCTTTATTCCATCTCTATGCAGAGAGGGAAAGAGGATCATTAATGATTACCAAATTATGCTCTTTTTGTACAAGAGACTTTGCGCTCCTCATTTACTCCAAATACATTAACAGGAAGGGTTGTTTTTTCTTTGTTGTTCTATATGTCAAAATTCAGTCATTGTTTCTATATCTTGTCAAAGTATGTAACTTTTTCCAGATTTAAACATAATATAATTAATGTATGAATTTAATATTCAAATATTATAAGGGTCTTTTACAAAATGTTATAAGGGTCTGTTACAAAAAAATTGATCATACATTAGCACAGTATATACTGATCAATTACCTAAGAATTTTTACTTTGAACAATTTTTGATTTAGCAGGGAGAATTACAAATATAAATTCTCTTGTGTTTATTTTTCCAGCCAAAAATCTGTGGATAGATTTCTGAAAATATCTTAAGCCTATTATTATAAATTAATGAAAAGGATTTTCTAAAAATATTTGAAGAGCTCAGTTTCAGTGCACACCTTTTTTAAAAAAAAATGGACCAATGTTTCCAAGTTACATTGTGATATTTGATTTTTGTGTGATAAAATATTTTGTAATTTTTGTTCTATAAACTTTCAGGAAAGAAAAATCTGACTTTGAACACCATAAAACACAAGAGATTGCTCGAATAGAAGAACTTAAAAAAGAAGAAGCAAGAAAATTACAGAAAGAGCGTAAAGTTTTTGAGAAGTATGCACAGGCAGCTAGAGCCATTCCAGATAAAAAAGAACGTGATGAAATTCAGGTATGAATGCAACATAAATGATCAACCCAACTGAGGGAAGTGAATAACGGGTGCTTCAGCCTAACAACAGAAATTAAAGCATCAGATAAAGTTTGGGGGAGTTGACATTGTTTCACAATAAGAGCAAATATGACCATAATACCAAAGAGATTCACTTTTTTACACCATGGTGACCAGAACACTGCATCAAGAGTTGAAAAGATTTCCCTCATTTCTCTGTTCTCACCTTTTTCCTGTGAAACAACTAGTTTGCTAATGAAAAGAATAGGCAGTGTGGTTTGCACTAGATTCAGTTATACTCCTATATCTTGTTATATTTCAACTGTGACGGTGTTAGGAAAAAACATTGATTTATTTGTTTGTTTGTTTCCTACCTTTATTTTTTAATAAATAATGCAAGGTGTCAAATATATCTAACACACCTTTCTCCTTTTATTTTCCCTACAACAAAAACTCATTGAGGTGGGTTGGGCTGAGTGTGACTGGCCCAAAGTCATCTAGCTGGCTTTCATGGCTAAGGCAGGACTTGAACTCACAATCTCCTGCTTTCTAGCCTGGTGCCTTAACCTCTAGACAAAACTGTCTCGTTCAATAAGCTTGGCTGTGAAACCATTGCTATGTGATATTGAACTGTTTCTTCTTAGTCTTTGGAAACAGTACGGAGTACTTTAATTACAGCGAAAATCCCTCCATCCAATAATTATCACAATCATAGATGGTTGTGGGACCTTCCTCACAGCCATGCTACTATGCATGTCTCCAGCATTGAATCAACAGAGAAGCAGATGGCATAACTTGTCCTGTTCTGATAGCTGGCCTTTAATCTGCCTCAATAATGAGGGCTGCAAGTAGTTCTGACAGTTTTAATGCAGATAGAATTTAAGGACAATTAATTGGCCAGTTTTCCTATCTTTATTTCTTCTCCTGGCCAGTGTCACTAACTGGCAGAAAAAAACCACCAGCAATTATATCAAACCATGGTGGGAGAGGCTTATGTTGTGTGGATGTGGCATGTTTCAAGTTGCCTAGGGTAAGAGTTGCTGGTATAGGGGCATTAATAATAACCAGTCAGATTGGTTTACCAGTTTTCTGAAAAACAGGCAATGTCAAAATATAGACTAGATGACAGACCTTGGGAAGGAACTTGCCTGGCCTATCCAGAGAGCTCTCATTTCATCCTGGGTCTGTTGCCAGCACAGCTGTTTTGACATCCATTTACTTGAGTCCCTTTCCCTTGGGCCAAAGGGGGGAAATTGGCACTGACTTTCATTGAGCTCCCACTTAATGATGAAGGCCGGAAAGGAGCAGTAGCACTGGCATTGAGTTAGCCATACCTCATGGAGTTATTCCAGGGCACATGCGAAATGGTGTGTTGTCCCACCCTCGGTAATAAAACAGTACAGTTCAGCAAAAACAATAACTTTATGTCGATGGAAAGAAACACTAAACCTATTTTAGATGTTAAAGAATGGATTCCAGATATGTGTTACCATTTTTTGAAATGTTTATAGTCTAAAAATGAAAAGATGAAGTGTTTCTGTAGATTCTAGATTTAACAAATTAATTTTGATATTGATATTACATAGGTCGTATTTTTCTATTTTTTAAATTATGTTCAACTTATTTTAATCCCTGTAAAAATCCTTTGCAGTGTTACATATTTTGTTTTGTTTTTTTAATATGAGTGAAATATAACAGAATAATGAAACAGTAGGAAGCTTGACCAGACTGAATCCCTTGTTTGCAAAAGTGGGTTAAAAACCTACTAGACATTAATTAGGGGAGAATCAATGGCACATCTCCGGTAAATTTGTTAGACCCTTATTTCAAGACAGGCCTATTGGTCTTAAAAAACCTACTTAAACCCATTTAATACCAGAAAACTGGTATGTCCTCAAATATTAAGGAGGGTCTATAAATAGTACTTTGTGAAGACATGATGTAGGTAGATACCACTGCAGAAACCAGTGTCCTAGTTCTTCTGAATCACAAATTAAATGACCATGGCAGGCAGTACTTGGTGATGGAGCTGAGGAGCTCTGTTCACAACAGCTGGGTAACAGGAAGTTGGCAGATGCTACTCCCTGGTTGTCTTATCAGTGAGTAGTTTCTACACCAGCAAAGTAAAAGTTGCGACTTTTAAAAGATTGCTTCAGTTGTTGCTTTTAGAAGTGATTGTATCTTGCACAATTATGCTTTGCAGCTTATTCTCCAGTTGGAGTACTCTTCTAGTCCAATAGGCCTTTCTGTGAGCACCTGATGCATCCTTTCTGCAATTTTACCTCTTCATTCTTACAATCTGTAGAGGGGGGAATCCAATTATGTGTTAAAAGTGAGGACCACAGGTTATTGAAAACTGAATACAAAAGTATAAAAGTGAATATTCTGGGGAAAAGTACATTATTCGTATCTGAAGTGCATAAATGTAATATCGCTTTGATTTTTTGCTGCGGAAAGATGTTCATCTGTTTTTTTTCTTAAGGTTTTGAAGCAACAAATAGCAACGTTGCAGGAAGATGTAAAAAAGAGAGAAACAAAATGGTCAGCAACTCACACTCGTCTGAGGGATCAGATTGAAGCCTTAACGAAGGAGAATACACAACTGCGAGAAGAAATCAAAATTATGGAAAGATTCCGTTTGGAGGCCTGGAAGAGAAAAGAAGCCCCCACAAAGAAAAATAAAAATAGTAATTCTGGTTACTCAGACAAGCATGAATCTACAGTGAGTTTCTTCCTTTTGGGAAAAAAGTGTTTTCAGAAAACTAGAGACACAAAGATTTTGCACTGCTTCAAAAGCAACTCCCATGGCATGCAATGTTTTTCAGACCTGAGAGAATTTATTTGGAGTTCCACTGCATGTATCAAATTGCAGCAAAAACAGTCTTCAGAGCTAGTTGGTACTTTATTTTCCATTTTCTAAAAAACATGGCTTCAGCATATTCCCAGCTCTGAGTTTGAAGAGATAGGTCCATTGATACATATACAGCTTTCCTTCATAGGAAAGGTGAAATTGAGAATGCCTACCTAAATGGGTGACAGGTATTTTACATTTCAACACGTTTTTTACAGACAGCTGTTTCTTTAAAAGCATGTTTTTCTCTTTGTTCTGAAAACTTGATTGCATTTGGGTGTGTTTCACTATTCAAGCAACCCTGAGTAAAGTACAGTGGTACCTTGGTACTCAACTGCTTTGAAACTCATCAATTTGGTACTCAACTTGTTTTGATATAAAAATTTTGTCCCAGTATTCATTGTTTGTTTGGTACTCAATGCACAAGCTAGAACTTGTAGGTATTGGTTGCCTGGTGACTCACATTATTCCTTATGGGAAAAATCTGTTCAGGACTCCTCGTTTTTCGTACTCATCACACCTCCCAGAACCAATTAGCAAAGAGTCCCGAGGTATTACTGTATTTTGATAGTGTTAGGATATCTGAGGGACTGCCTCAGTAATTTCTGTCTGTCCAGTAAGATAAGCAGAGTGGTGATGCTCTGGATCCCATTGATTGATTAAATAATGCCACCAATGGGACTCCAGTAGTGTGCCATCTCTTATACAGTACCCATCCTCTGGAATAGCATTTTCCTAGAGATTTGCAGGCTTTCATCCTATAAGGGTAACACAAGTCTTTAAAAACATGGCTTTGCTTCCAGGATATTTGTTGAGCCCCTAGTGATCTGTATTGCGATGCATTGCCAGGTATTGGCAATAAAATCCAATGTTTTTGTTATAGTACAATATAAACTGTCTTTCAGTGTTCTGTGTAAATAGCTAGAAATATTAGCAATTTTTGTGATCACCTTGATTTTGCAGAAGTATGCAGAAAGAGCAGAATGGAAGTACAAAAATTGCAGCTTTTAAAAATAATTTCTAAAGTTTTTATTATAAAATTATATTCTTGATTGCTTGTGAAGTATACAAACATGAATATTAATACTTTATTTTGTTGGTTTGTGAATTTTAAAAAAATATTTGTTTCTTGAGAAATCTTAACTTTTGGAATAGTAGACATTTGAAGAAGAAATCTTTTTTTTTTTGTCTTTATAGCATTTGCCAGCAGCATTGCCAAAATCTCAGAGTGGGTCTTCAATGAATCAAGTAGAAAAAAGCAGTAAAATAAATGTCAAAAGTGATTTGCCACCAGAAGGTAAACTGATTAAAAGTTGGATCTAGTAGCCAGAAGTGGCAGTTTATTATCATTTCAGAATTTTGAATGTGTTAGAATGGATTTATGTTTGTCTGTATATGAAGCTCTGCATATGAAGCTGCAAGGCATTTTCTTTTCTGGGCTTTTTTTTAATAATATATATATATATATATGATTTTAAATATGTTCAACCATATCAATTATCAGTGTTTACTATTGTTCTACGTAAGTGGATTGTCATTGATAAGATTTTGCAAGGTTTATATTCCTATTTATTAATGAATCTGTATTTGGAACAGGAAGCTTGTCACCAAAATGTGAACCAGCAAAAGCATATGAAGCAGATTTGGACAAAAAGGTAATAACACCTGAACAATCCTCCAAAACATTTATGGCAGTAAGTTCATTTTTTGCTGAAAGAAGGCATGCTAGTGTTTGATACCTAAGCTGACCATAGAATGACTATTACAACTATGGCAGTTATAGTTCAATAGTTTAAACAAAATATCTTTATTATGCCTATTATATGCATCTTTTAACCATGATGAAATTTGTAAAAAGTGTTAAGAGAAATATTGGTTGATACTTACATGATATATAAAGATGTACTTTAGAAAACCCTAGTTTTTTCTTAGAATAGGAATAGGCAGAGTTTATCTTCTGAGCAGTTTGGATGCAAGAAATTCAACTAAATAATTATTCTGCTTTGATTTTCATGATATATTCTTTGGAACCCTGTTTTCTTTAGAAAAATGAGGTCTCTTTGAACACACCATTTTCTTGAGCATCAATTTCTATAGCTGCCTGAAATGCAGAATTCCCTGTCAATCTAAAGAACATTCTCAGTATCATGAGGTATATCAACACAAAATCCATAGCAATACAGTTTGCCTCTTTAGGAAGTTACTATTGCTTTTATCATTGTAGAATTTTCCTGCTGATGGAACTATCGAATCATCATCAGCAGTAACATTTGATTCTTCAGAAAGCGAAGAAGAAGTTGAGAGAGAAGCCAGTCATCCTGATGGAAAGGTAAGTTCCCGTCTCATCCGCTATAACAGGATGCAGCACTAAGGAGCAATGAAGTACAGTGGGAACGTTTCCTTGTTCCATATCTGGATCTATAAAGAATGCTAATCTTGTAGGTCTTTTAGATCTAGTCTAAAAGTGTGCTACATTGTTGTGAATTTTTGAAATTCAAACTGAAAACGGACACAATACAGTATACTGTCTCAAAGTGTACTAGTTTATTTACATGTTGTACTAAGTCTTGTAAATTTTCACAACATGGAATTTATGTTTGAGCTATCTTGAACAGAATAAAGCAGATGGCATTGCATGAGAAAGATTGGGAAAATGGCCAAGTACATGGAACCTGCTCATATTTGGCCCCAAGAGTTTTACAATGAAGATGAAGGACTAAATGTTGAACATTTGCAATTTAGCTCATTGTTGTTCTTAAGATTCTGAAATGTGTAAGCACTTATCTTTTTGCTGTATATCCACAACGGGGCAATATATAAGATGGGCTATATTCTATTTGGAAAACATTATGAATCTTTTCATGTATTCAGAAATACTGAAAATTTAAAAGGGTTAAAAAGGGTGACCTAAGATGTGATCTGCTCTCCATAGAAGCCCTAAAACTAGATAAAGAGAACCCAATTAAACAACTGAGTCAAAAACATTATATTTTATGATTGTAAACCCCCTTGATTCTGTGGAGTAGGCAGCATCCAAATACTTGCAATAAACAAGTAAATGCAAAGATTTGTAAGTGTTTTCCATTTCAAGAGATGGCTTATATGAGTGTAATTGTCATTGAAGAAAAGAGAGGACATGAGAGAGCTTGGAGACCTTAACACCAATACATCCATAGCCCAACATTTCCTTCATCAATATCCACTGGAATTGTCCACTCAGGAAGGAGCAGAACCATTGTAAAATAGTACCCCTGATTTGTAATCCTCATAGATGGTCCAAAAGTGCTCTAAAATTGCTTTTGAGTGCTGCCAAGAGATCTAGCAAGAGAAAGGTACAGACATCACACCCATCCAGCTTCCACTGTAGATCATTCCCAAGACCAACCAGTGCTGTTTTTGACTCATGGCCTAGGCTGAACCCAGACTGGAGGAGTCAGGATAGTAATGCTTTATGTTGCAAGTCTTATCTGTGATTTTTTGCAATTAGGGAGGAAACCTGATCCTAATCAGATTTCTTTGGGGGGGGGGGGGGGGAGACGTTAATTTTTCCAGTTCTTTGTTTTTAAATGTTGGGATTGTTCACCAGTTTGAATATTGTGTGACAAAAGTAAAGCTATATGGCCCTTCATTTAAACTTTCCCAGATTAGAATTATTAGTAATGAAACCTTTTACTTGCTTCCTTTTAGGTTGAAAAAGTGTTAAAAAATGGTTGCCATCTTATTATCTTCCCTAATGGCACAAGGAAAGAAGTAAGCTGCGATGGAAAGACTACAACTGTAACATTTTTTAATGGAGATGTAAAACAAGTCCTGGAGGATCAGAGAGTTGTATGTATTTATCATATAGCAGTCTTACATAATCATAACTGCACTAGCATTAACATTAATTTTAAAACTTTTCTCAATAGATATACTATTATGCCGATGCAAAAACTACACATACCACCTATCCTACAGGTTTAGAGGTTCTCCATTTCTCAAATGGACAGATAGGTAAGCTGAGGGAGTGCTTGCACTCAGTTATTATGAATTCCATTTCTTTTGTACATACAATGCAAGAGAAATCTGATGTATGAATATATTATTGCAGAAAAGCATTTTCCAGATGGAAAAAAGGAAATTATATTCCCTGACCAAACCATTAAGAATGTATTCACAGATGGGCGAGAAGTAAACATTTTTCCTGATGGCACTATTGTCCATATGCAACAGTAAGATTTTTATACTGATAAAATGTAATTTTAGAGAAAGTTTGATCTAAATGCAATTGCAAGTATATGGGGGTGGTTAGGGTTAGGGTTAGTTAAGTTAAGTTTTGGGGGCAACCTAGGGTAAGTGCTGGGTGGGAAGAATAATCAATCAAATTCTACTGGTAGTCTTTCAGATGTCCATTTCTTTTGAGTCCATGGCCATTTGCTCATATTGAAGAGTAAAAGGGGTGAGGAAGAGTTATGGGCCAGAATTACTACTTACTATAAATTTATCTTCCCAAATATTAACTACTTTCTTGAACTGATGACAGTTTGGATGTAAACAGTTGAAAAAAACTAGGTTGATTTTAGTCATTATAACTGAGCATAATAGACACATAATGTGGCAAAATGACAAAAGGGAAAAGCAAAATATATAGCAGGAAGATTATCACTACCAGAAACATAAAATAGTATTTGAGGTATGCACATTTTATGGAAAATTGCCTTGTATAGCAATTGAACTCAAACAATAACTAGGCTAAAATATATTCTTTTTCCCAGTTCCTAATTTTTCTTTTCTGCAGAATTTAATAAGACAAGGTATTGGTATTCTTTTGTATTTTAATTCAGAGATGGAAGTAAGATTATAGAATTCAGCAATGGCCAGCAAGAAGTGCATACTGCTGATTTCAAAAGACGTGAGTATCCTGATGGCACAATCAAAACTGTTTATGCTGATGGACATCAAGAGACTCAATATGCCTCTGGTAGACTAAGAGTTAAAAATAAGAATGGTGATGTTGTCATGGACACTCATCCCTGAATGTTTATGTTTTTCTGTATCTTAATATTTATCAACATTTCTTTGTTACATTTTCTAAATGTTGTCTTGTTTGCATAAAAATCTAAAAGCTCTATGTTTGTACACATGCAATAAACTTCTTAATAAATTATTTTTAAAACTCATGTCTAATGTTTATATATTAATGTTGCTGTACACTATATTAGGAACAAAACCCACTTCTCCTTTTTAGAGACTAAACAATTTTTTTCCCTAAATCTTTCATTTGACTATTAAATTTCATTTTTATTTTCAAACCATTTCTCTTATATTAGCTACTCTGCCAGTTGTGTAACCCATGAATCTGATAAGCATTCATTCCACTTAAATTTTTTGGAGTACAGGTCTTGAACCAAATTTGTGGCATTCCATTTGATATTTCACTCTAATTTGTTCAGGAAGCTTTATGATCTTTCTTTGAGATTAGTTTCAAGCCAATTCCTTAATAGACATGCCATCTAGCCAATAAATAATTAACCTGCTAATCATAACGTAATGGGCAACACTGTCAAATGTTTTGTTACAATTAACATCTCCACATTTCTGATAGGAAAGTTACTCAAACACATTGTGCACATTTACAGCTTGTATTAATCAGTAAAATATTGGTGTGAATCACTGGAAGAAAAAAAACCTGCAACCAAATGTAAAGAACTCTAAATCCCAAACCATATTATTAGATCACATCATCTCAATACAGTTTTTAAAATAAACAAGTATTCTAGTTAGAATGAAAAAGATTTAAGGAAAATTTATTATGTGATTAATCAATCTTAAACCTAGAAAAATGGAACAACCTGGAATAGTTGAAAAAATTTCAACTATTGGCCAAAATTTTGGAAGGTTACTATAGGGACAGGGGTGTCAAATTATTTGCCGATGATATATATTGCTAACTGTATTTGGTAGTCTATAACAGCTTCTAAGAGATGATATAGGGGAGCTGATCTGCATTAAGGACATAATTGGAAACTATTGGAACAGTAACAAAAGACTGCATTCAATATAGGTCAAACTTGCTAATAATTTTAAAAAATCTTGTAATAGTGGTAGTAGGGAAATGATTTATGGAAAATGGTTTTACTGGCATCTAAAAAATCATTGTCATGGCTGCATCTCACTTATCCAAGCTTCATGAGCTGACAGTGGTGGGGGTCAAGTAACGTTATGCAGAGCTGGGAACCAAGCACCTGTTTCCTAAACATACAAGCACCTGATTATTTGCAGATAACCAGGAGATGGGCGAGGGAGGG
>JANHFL010005623.1:0-29224 GCA_032468155.1 Oxyrhabdium leporinum
GCCCCCCCCAGGTCAAACACAACCCTGATGCAGTCCTCTATGAAATTGAGTTTGACACCCCTGCTCTATGGTATTAAAGTGAACTCTATCCAATAGGTCAGCAAAAAAGAAATGGTAAAACTATCATGATTGGCAACAAAGACAGGAGTTTTTTTTCTCATTTTTATTATGACATAGCAACAATAGAAGTTATTAATGCTTACAACATATTTTCATATATTACATGGTGAATGTTAGAACATTCACCTTTTAGTGTACCAGGTAAGAAAACAATTTTCCTTAAAAGAAATGAGGTAATGTTACCAAAGTACATAACTCTTATATTCAGAGCATTTTGCCAATGTTTTCTGCAATAACTATCCCTTTAATGTTGAAGACAGGACACATCATTCTAACACTTTCAGTAACTAAGAGCAGTTGTGTTCCTATTCAAAACAGAACATATAATCAGCTGAGCTTACACAATCTGGGTCATAAAACAAAACTAGGCTCTTATCTTGTCAAAATATGTGGTTTTGTTCTGCATTTCTACTATCTCTGTTGTATAAAAATACATCTTAGTGATTTTTTTGAGGATGATATATCTCAGATTATTAAAGCACTATTTTCATGATCTCCTTTGTCATCTTACAGTTTTCATAAGTGAGTCTGATTTTAAGCGTGCATTCTGACTCCTTACTAAGCATTAAGACAGGTCTTGATACTAATCTGATATTATAATTTGGCTGAAGATTTATTTAAAAGGTTTTTCGTGTTTAAGAAATTTAAGGACCTCGGATTGAATGGACCAAGAAGAAGTTATAATCATATTTAACTACAGTCAATTAAACAATCTCCATACCTGAATCTAGGAATTCTTTGTGTATTGCCTATTTACAAACCTTTACGGAGAAGAAGAAATAATTTATCTACGTATAGCTTGTAATAAAATAATAAACATTACTGCAGAATTTCTGAGGAGCTATGGATGGAAGGGGGTTTATGCAGGGTTTTGGAGGTTTAAATCATACAATTGCATTCATTTGCAAGAACCTTCAGTATTGCATCTCTGGATCAAGATAAGGCATGGCATTTACCATATTTTTTGGAGTATAAGACGCTCCGAAATATAAGACACACTTTGGTTTTTGGGGAGGAAAACAAAAAAAAAAAATTCTGCCTCTGCCTACCAGCATCCATCAGTATTAATCTGGCTAGCGTCCTTGCAGCAAATAGCAAACAGCCTGGTCAGCTTCAGCACGTTATTGCAGCCTGATTCAGCACGAGCAGATGATTGGCGGGGGTATTGACCTCCCAGAATACTCCCAATCAGCTGTTCAAGGCTGCAAAGATTGCCACAGACCATCACGTCCTTCGTGCCTCATGTTTTTGGCCTCTGTGCCTTGTGTTTTTGACCTCTGTGCCGCACTTTTTCAGCCTCTGAACACTCCATTTCAGACCCGTTCAAGGCTGCGGGGATTGCCACAGACCATCGCCACTGATCGTCATGGTTTCAGGTGGTTTCAAGCAGCGGGGATCAGTGCCAATCCCCGCTGCCTGGAACCACCAAAAAATGCAACGCACAGAGGCCAAAACGGAATGTGCAGAGGCCAAAAATGCAATGCGCAGAGGCCGAAAATGCGACATGCAGAGGCCAAAAACACGACACGCATATATCACCATTTCACTGCATAGGAATCATATACTAATAGTAACTAGCTTAACATCAGGCAGCTCCTCTTTCCTAAAGATTTTTAAGTACACTGGGGGAACTAAACATCTATTGATTGTCATGCTATGTAGCCCACTTTTAATTAGCTTGCTGATCAGCCTGCCATTGAATACTTTGTCAAATGCTTTGCTGAAAAAAAATCGAAGTATATTATATCTAGGGATGTGCAACTCTTAGAACTTAAATTGAAAAGATGCTTTGGATGCAGCTGCCCAAGCCTCCTAACTTTTTTGGGGATCACATAGTTCTAGGAAAATACATATTTCATTCATTCATTCATTCATTTTCTGAGGCCGCCCATCTTAATGAATAACTGGGTGGCTTACAATTCACAAAATATATTACAATGATTTTTTTTTTAAATTAAAACAATAGAAACAGTAAAACCAGTAAAAACATTAAAACATCCAGTTCAACAGACATAAGAGCAAGATATTTGGCCCATTAACAATATACCCAGGAAACAGGACTCTTGGCCGCATTCAGCATCCCAGCCTGGGGAACATAGCCAGTTTTTTTAAGGCCTTACAAAATAGCTAACAGAGTTGGGCCACTCTGATCTCTGAAGGTAGGACATTCCATAGAGCAGGGGCCACTGCAGAAAAATCACACCTTCTGGTCCCCACCAGCTGACATTCTTTGACTGATAAGATCTGCAGCATGCCTATTCTGCTGGACCTAGTTCCCAACCAGAGAAAGGCCTTGGCCTTAGCCTGATGTAATGTACTACATTCAGCCACTCTGCTTAGAAGATACAAAAAGATACCATATCCTTTCTAAGTATGCCCTTGTGTCTCAGGACAAGTAGAAATTATTCAACATGTTCTTTTGTACTGTCAGTTTTACACTGCATCCTGAAATACTCCAGTTCCCTCATTCCTAGCTAGTAAACAGAATATAATGGCTAGCAATATAAGCAATTCTTACTTTCTGATATTAATCCTGAAATAACATATAAGATTGCCAGGTTCTGTATGGTGGCATACAAAATTAAGATGAAGAATGATGTAGAGCAATTGAACTTGTTTGAGTAGGGAATGGCTTTGCCTCAGCATTACCCATCAGTCTTTTTTTTTAAATGTCAGCTACTGTCCTATACCTTCCTCAGATTTATCAGGGGCTCTATAATTCTATAATTCTAGATTTTAAGTTAGTTTTAAATAATACGAAGGAAGCTTTTTAGCATATTTTTCTATGTATCATTCTTCCTTATGTGTTTTTGGATGTTCTGGATAATTGAAAACTGTTTTTTCCTCTTTTTTGTGTCTGCTGGTTAATGACCTGCAATAAAGGAATTTGAATTTGCTTGACCTAGTTGGATGGGTAGACTCCTGAAAAAAGGCAATCCCTCAGATACCCTGGTCTCAAACCACATAGGGTTTCATAGGTAATTTACCAGCACCTTGAATTGCACCCAGAAACACACTGGTAACCAGGGCAGCTTATGCAGGACTGGTGTTACGTGTGCTGTTTATCTGGCACCATTTACTACCCACACAACTACAATCTGCACAAGTTGGGAGTTTCTGAATGGTCTTCAAGGACAGTTCCATGCAGAGTATTACAGTAGTCTAACAAGGGCATGAGTTACTATGTCAGGGCCTCCTGGTTCAGGTATGGGTGCAATTAGCACATCACCCAGAGGTGTGCAAAAGCTCTCCTAGCCATAGCTGTCACCTGTTCTTTGAGCAGGAGTACAAATCTAGGAGGACTCCCAGATTGCACAGATTGAAGATTGCACAGTTTGGGGCAGTGCAACCCCATAAGAACTAACCATGGAAGAACCTTGTCTGTGGGGAGTCCAAATACCCACAGCTACTCCATCTTGCTAGGGTTGAGTCAGAGACCATTTTGTCTCAACCAGTCCAACAGCCTTCAGACTCTGGGACAGGATGTCCATGGCATCATTCAAGGAGCCTGGGGTAGAGATAGAAAGCAGGGTGTCATCTGCATACTAATGACATCTCGTCCCAAACTGACAGATCACCTCAACCAGCGGCCTCATGTAAATGTTAAATAGAAGGGGAAAGAAAACAGAACTTGAGAGACTCCACAAAGTAGGAGCTACAGGATAGATCTCTCTCCTCTATCAGCACTGACTGAAACCGGTCACAGAGGAAGGAGGAGAGCCAGCACAATTCAATGCCGCATATCCCCAGTTCCCAGAGTCAGCCCAGAAGGATACCCTGATCTTTGGTATCAATGCCATTGAAAGGTCAAGAAGATCCAGTACAGATGCACTACCTCCATCCTGCTCCTGCCAGAGGTCATCCATGAGCGTGATCAATATCGTCTCAGTCCCAAATCCTAGTCTGAACCTCTACTGAGACAAGTCTAGATAATCTACTTTACCCAGAGTTCTTTGAAGCTGCCGTGCAACCACTCTCTCCAGCACCTTCCTTAGAATGGAGTGGTTGGAGATGAGATGAAAACTTTCCAAACTAGCTTGGTCAAGCAATGGTTCTTTGAGGAGGGGGGTGCATCATCGCCTCTTCAAGAGCTGACAGAAGCACTTCCTCTCTGAAGGAGGAGTTAACTATTATCTAGACCCATTTACACATCTCCTCCTATGAGGCATTAATTAGTCAGGAGGGGCACCAATTTAATACACATGTAATTGAACTAGCAGTTGAGACATCACTTCCTCAGGTTGAACAGGTTCAAACTCTTCCTAGATCACCTTGCTTCAGGAAACAGGAACAGGTGGCTATAATTCCTCCCAGGTAATAATTATGCACATAATTTAAAAAAACAAACAATGATTAAGTTTTTAAAATGAAGACCATAAAGCAATTAATAGCTTTAATTAATGAAATTATAATCAAGATTGGTATAAATAAATAGGGAAATCAGTTACTCCAATTGTCATGGCTGATTTCTATTTGATGAGGGCAGCTCATGTTTTTGAAGTTTCTTTTTCACAACTATATACATTCCTGTTTCATGATCCGGCAGGAAATAACTGATTTAATCTGAATTACATAGGCTCAATCGTATAATACCCAATCATTTGTACATTCTAAAAAAAGAGAAGGTTAGCCAAAACAGACAATGAATGAAGCCATCCAAGAATGCTCATGCAAAGTAGCCTATTGTGTTTTGTACATTTTTAACACTCACCAATTGATTTAATTTCAAAAGCACAAACTACTGCAGGCTTTACAGCAGCCAAAATGTCACCTTCATGTTGAATATATTACTTATTTGCTCTTACGTTCTTCTTAAATAATCAACATATCATCCTTTGAAGTCTACTAAACAGCCTTTGGTAAATACATAGAAATACATAAATATCAAGAGAAAAAGTTCCATTCAATAATACTGAAACAGGTAGTTTGAGCCATAGCTTATGTTAATAGTTTTATCAAAAAAATATCACAGCTTAATGTATAGTATCCTTCAATAAAAACAATGATGTTAATATTTTGAACCTATAATTCTTTTTTTTTTTTAAATATACCTCACTCAAAACTTTATCTTATTTTCTATTATGATTAAGAAATAAAGTTACGCAAACTAACAAACGAGTAGATCCTGTCAAGACATGTTTCATTAATCATATAATTAGCAGCTGGCAACTACAGCAAAGTTCTACAAGAACCAGTATTTGCATACATTAGATTCTATCCCTAAATTCTGTATTGTATTTGTATTGTTTTCATCATATTGTACAAAGAACCATAATATGATTTCTGGGCATGATCAAGATATTAGAAAGTGTGTTTTAGAACAACATTTTCTTATGTTATATAGGAAGCCACCACTGAAACAGAATCATCTGTGTTGTTGTTTGTTGTTATTATTATTATATTTTTATCCCATCTTTTCTATGTATAAAACTCAAGGAGGCAACTCATGCCTCCTCTTTTCTCCACAACAACAACCCTTTGGGGTGGGGGTGAGCTGAGGGTGGTCAAAGTCATCCAGCCAGTTTTTGTACCTAAGAGAGGCCTAGAATTCACAGTCTCCTGGTTTCTAGAACAGCGCCTGCATTGCTACACCAAACTGGCTCTCCAGTTGATGAAATACAAGAAGCAGAAAAAAAAATATCTAGCACAAGTAAACATATCTTTGACTATCTGCTATTGTTAATTAGTATACATTTTATCTAGAAATTTATACGCACGCATACAAGTATACAGGACGTCTGAGCATGTTGTCAGTTGTCGCATTTGTTTAATGCAGGGGTCCCTTTGTATATGCAAATATATAAATCTGATACCTTTAGGAGACAATAAATTACAGCCCAATTCAGATAGTACTATAAAATAGAACCCCCTACTTTATATGTGAGTTATTACAAATTAACCTCTCAGATTCTGCCACATTCCCTTCTTACACTAGATTTTTTTTTCCTTGTAAAAATTTCCACTTTCAAACACCTAAAGAAAGGATTCATTATATAAGGTTAAAACATGACCCTACTTTCTGGCTGTGCCTGATCTGCACAACAAGGTCAATTTATAATTTTATTAGCAAGTCAAAACTAACTGGAGAGCAAGACAAGTTCAATAAGCAGTTTCATCATATTCTGATTTAATATACCCGCTTATAAGCAACAATTAAGCAAATAGTTTAGATAACACCTGAGACTACAGTTTAACAAGTCAGAACAGATATACTGAAAGTATGTGTGCAAGGAGAAAAGCAAACAAAAAGGGCTCTTTCGCAGACTGAGACAATCATTTATATCAGATGAAGTATAAGATCTAAACTGAGACTAAATATAATTAGACAGCACAAAGAACAAAACTAAATGCAGATGATCTGAAACTATAAGCTGAACTATGATACTGAATTTTATACTATTTTGACATCCTCAAATTCTACAAAATCCACTTTGATGCTATTGCTATATTTATGCCAAGTTCAAACATTTCAACCCAAAATAGTATGCTTTCAGTCCAAGCATGAATCCAAGAATGAGTCATTAATGTATTTGTTCATCCTTTCCTCCTCCTATGCCTAGCTTCAATTATATAACTCTGATTTCTTAAGCTGTCACATTTCGGAACTGTAGACCAGTCTATAGCACAGCTGTAAAGAAATCAAAAGTATTTGTTCCCATTTTTAATTAGCCACATTAAAGCTTTTTGATCCCCATGTTGCATCCTTGCAAGCAAGGCTAGGAGAACTCCTGCCTAAGAAACTGTAAAATAGATTACAGCAATGATAGAGAGGGCAACATTTGAGGAGTCAGCCGTGGCTCTCCTTTGACCTTCCAGAAGAGGTACCGATGCTGTCAAAGGAAGGGGAAATAACCTTGAGGGCATGAAAAAGAGCACCAAATACGAAACAAAGACATAATATCTATTTAGGTAATACCATCTAGGTAAAAAAAGTAAAACAAAAAACACTTTTCAGTATCCCAGCCAAGTAATGAAATTTGGGGAGCTGGGAAGATCTACAACTATAATGGAGCCTGGAATTGCCAATCATTGTAAGTCAAGGCATCTAGGTGATCGGACTCAATTTTATGATTTACATTGCATGTGGTTTTTAACAGAACACCGCAGTCATTAAGCAAACACAGTGGTCATTAAGCAAGCATCATTGTCATTAAGCAAATCCAATAATCACAGTGGTAAAGGTGAGCCAGTTGACAAGCACACGAAATGGAGTCATGTGACCACAGGGGCTATGCAGCAGTTGCAACTCCAAATTGGGCCATAAGAGGCTTTTTTTGGGCGGGGAGTGTTCCTCTTAATTTTAAACTTCCCTTAAGTGACTGGTCATTAAGCAAGGACTGCCTGTACTTCAGCATCTTGAATGGATGGCCATCTAGACTCTGCTTTAAAAGCTTGCATAGAGATATCTCATCTCTATCTGCATTAGTTTGTTCTACTATAGTACAGCTCATGCGACCAGGAATTCTGAAGCTGATTGCCTTGATTTCTCAATCATGTGACATATCTCCAGGAAAAAATATTAAAATGGTTTATTTATCCCTTATGTTAAGGGATTTAAAAGATCTGATAAATTACACTGCACTGTGATGCAAGTGATTTGCATTGATCAAAGAAAGAGCAGCAGTATATCAGTTACAGAAATATAATAAAAAAGAGGCAAAGATAACAAACCCACTTCCCAATGACAGACTATTTTAATTAACAGCATAAGAATTTAAGAGTTAGAAACAAATAACTGAAGCCTCCAAGCAGCTTTGGAAAATATTCCAACTTAGCCTAGTTTCAAGACACAACATACTGAAAATAAATACCAGACTTCCTCATTCAGACACTCTTGAAATAAATCTTGCAATTCAAATGTTTCTCAATTGAAGGCAAAGAAAAGAACATGATCATCAATCTAAACTAGTAGTTTAGATTATGTTGTATAGTCAGAAAGTTAACAAACACTTGAAGAATCAAAGGTGTTCAAGTCCCACCACCAAAAGGGCTTTTTATTTAGCTCTTTAAGGTTTTACATTCTGGAACTGTTTATTCGCCAAGTAACTATTGTGTCTATCCAACATTTTGGTTAAAATACCTCCAGTAAAAATGTATCAGCAAAAGGAAACAATCTATAAAGTTTTCACATTCTGTTTTTGTTCAGAGGTTACATGTCATCATAGAAACATATATGACAGGGAAGATATGTATTACTAGGAACAAGAATACATGTCAAGAAATCTGTAATCTTATATCCAAATAAAGTGTGTGTGTGTGTGATCAGAGTTTCTTCCATGATCTTATAGTGTTAAACAGAACAAGGATCTGGAAAATTCAAATATATCCAAACACAGCATCAGGAACCTCAAAGCAGTTGACAATTATTATTCTCTCTTTTTTTGATGACCTGTGTCTTAATATGAATTCAAACATCTGTTTTATTTTCTAAAACTTTGATATTTTTTCCTTTAAAAATAATTGCAGAATGAACTTTGTAAAGCTTTTTCAAAAAAACAAATAAATTTTCTCCTTGTTTAGTCACTATGATCTTTACTACCATTCATTCAATACTATTTTTAAAAAGCAACACAAATAAAACAGATTTTTCCTGATCCCAGATGCTAAGCAATCAATGGTCCTGCATAGACCTCTTTTAAACCTGTCAATCTCTCTGCCCAACCTCACTGTTCAATCAATCAATCAATCAATAAGATTTTTTAAATGCTGTAAACTAAAGCAAAGCACCAGCATCTATCATCATTTTTTGTAAGAATATGTCAGTCTCATAGAGACCTCAGGAGTTTTTAGAAAGTAAAAACAGTGAGCGGCTGCAGTTCAGTGCTTTGTTTAAGCTGTGTTAAGCTTTTTAGCAAAAAAAAAAAAAGAGTTGAGGGTTGGAGAAGAGAAAGAATGCTGCAGGGTTCAAATGCTAAGTATAAAATCAGACGGTGTCTAGAAGCTTCTTTTCCATAGAATAAATGTATTAAAACAGCCAAGTTTTCACAAGCTGCAGTTCTTTTCATCAGATTCAAAGAGTGGCTAGATTAAGATTTAAATTGGGGTGAGGTGAGGCAGAAAGGGAAGAGAGAGGTTGGAAGTGCAGACATAGGTTACATTTGAGACAGAGCTTACCAATTAACAGTTCCAACACGTTAGAAGCCCATTCTGAGATTGCTTGTAACCTTTTGATATTCAGTCTAATATTTCCAAGAATTTTCAATTCTACAGGTAGTCCTTGACTTACGACCACAATTGAGCCCAAAATTTATGTTGCTAAGTGAGAGATTTGTTAACTAAGTTTTGCCCCGTTTTATGACTTTTCTTGCCACATTTGTTAAGTGAATCTCTGTAGCTGTTAAATTAAGTAACACAGTTGTTAAGTGAATCTGGCTTCCCCATTGACTTTGCTTGTCAGAATGCGGCAAAAGGGGATCATGTGAACCCCGGAGTGCGCAACCATCATAAATATGAACTAGCTGTCAAGCATCCGAATGTAAATCACGTGACCATGGGGATGCTGCCATGGTCATAAGTCTGAAAAATGATCATAAGTCACTTTTTTCAGTGACATTGTAACTTCGAACGGTCCTTACATGAACTGCTATAAGTCAAGGATTACCTGTACTTGTCAGTTGGAAAAAGTGCTAGCAGATTCCTTCAGATTTTTTGCCAATATGAATACTGACTTAGTTTTTTTCGTCTATTCAGTTGCAACAGGGCTGAAAACAGTGACTTACAACTGGTCTGCACACTTATGGCTGTTGTAGCATCCCTGCAGTCATATTATCAAAATTTTGGGCACGTGGTAACCGGCATGTGTTTACAACATTTGCAATGCCTCAGGAGTCACATGATCGCCATTTGTGATTTTCACAGTGGACTTCTCACAAGCAAAGTCAAAGGGAGAAGCTGAATTCACGATTTCCTTATCAACATGGTGATTCACTTAACAGCCATGGTAAAAAAAGGTCATAAAATCGGACGTGACTCACTTACCAACCAGACTGCTTAGTGATGGAAGTTTTGGTCCCAAATGTGGACATAAGTCAAGGTCTACCTATACTAAAACTGTTGTTTATTTGTAATTGGGCAAAACTAGAAGGTAGAGGACAACAATTATGGAACCAGGGTAACTCAAATCAGCTAACTTACAGAATCCCAGGATCAAAGACTCTTATGGGAATGAAATTTGGAAAAGTTGTGGCTGCCTCAGCATCACCACACCTTTGGGCTACACTTCTCAGGAACCCTGAAGTTGCATGTTGCAAGGGAAGATGGGAGGGCTGTTGTAGGAGATGACAGGGCTAAGTCCAGGGGTGGGATCAAATGCATCATCAGTCTCAAATTCCTTTAGGCACACAAGGGATCCAAGTCCAGCCCACCTTGCACTGATTCTCATCTACCACCAACTTGCTTTGGCTGTTAGTAGTTCAGATTTTTGTAGAGGGGATTAGCATACAATAAACCTATATTTATTTGAACTGCCTGGACTTCCGATTTTCATGCACTAGACAGCTGAATCCCCACCCACTTTCCTGCCTCCCTCTGGCTCCTGCAACCAATTGGCAGGTGAGCAAGACCCAACAGGTTAATGCCAATTGGTTGCTTTGGAATCAAGACTAAAATGTGAAATCTCCTAATAGCAGTGGGCAGCAAGTAAAGGAAAAGGAGTAATTCAAATACCTGCCGGCTCGTGGGCGCCAGTGGTCAATGAGTAAGTTTCCTTGCTCCCTGGAGGAAGTGGGCCCTTGGAGACATGCTGGGATAGGAAGTGGGGGTGCAGTTTTCCCTGCAGCCTACAGCTCCCTTTGTCCTCCCTCTCCCCAGAAAAGTGGTAGGTGGTTCAGCAGATCAGCGAAGGAGAAGGAATTATTTCTGACAGTCCCTCAAGCTTTCTAAAAGCAAAGTTAATGGAGAAGTCATGAGACAGTCAGAAGTTGCTCCTGGTCCCACTACTGTGCCAAATTGGCTTGTAGCAAGGCTTGGTGGGCAAGCATTGATTGGTTGTTTTGGAATAGGGGTTCAAATCTGAAATGTCTCAATAGCAGTGGACAGTGAACAGATGTGAAAGCAGCTCAGATGCCTGCTGGTGAGGTAGGATTGGCTGGGGGTACCGGCAGGCTGGCAGAATGGGACCCTCGGGGTTATAACAGGATGGGAAGAAGAGAACATAATTTTCCTTGCAGTCTGCAGCTCCTTTTGTTCCCTTTCCACTCAGCAAAATGGCAGACAGTTCTGTGGATCAGCCATTACATCTTTATCAGGACTAAGAGTTCTAATAGCAACTTCTCATAAAAGTATGTAAATTAAACTTTGGTTTCTTTGACTCCTATTCTATAATAAAACTAAATAATAAAGATCCATTTTCTGTTCTACTTTGTGAAGACAAAAATTGCTCTTTTTTACTCGAAGACAGCAAATATTTAATACTTCCCATCACCATCATTCTTTCAACATCCAAATAACAAACTGAAACTAACAAGTCAGCTGAAGTACTGTAAATGCCAACACATTTTAAAAGTCTGAACCTTTGACCACTCTTTATGGGATGTGACCTTTTAAGCAAGCCTGCTTTGGAATAAATGGAACATAGTCTTGCTGCAGAGTTAAGACATCACAAACATGAGCCACAGTGGCACAGTGGTTAGAGTGTAGTATTGCAGGCTATTTCTGCTGCCGGCTGCCTGCAATTTGGTAGTTCAAATCTCACCAGGCTCAAGGTTGACTCAGCCTTCCATCCTTCCAAAGTGGGTAAAATGAGGACCCAGATTGTTGGGGGCAATATGCTTTCTCTGTAAACCGCTTAGAGGGCTGTAAAGCACTGTAAAGTGGTGTATAAGTCTAAGTGCTATTGCTATTATCTTTCCATATAGCAGTAGCGTAATACTTTTTCCTGATAAACTGCCAATGGTGTGCTGTGGTATGTAGGCCTCACTTTTATTTCATTTTGCTGGGATCCATAAAGTCCTGGGATCCATTAAAAAAAAACAAACACTGGCAAACATATGGCTCCTGTTTGTAAGATTTACTTTGTATAGGCCAGGGCAAATAGCTTTCGTTTTTAAAAATGAGTTATGATTATAATGAAAATAAACTTGGCCCATGAGCCACTATTTATTTCTGTTTAATCCACTCTAAAGTACAGTGTGTCCTTTCAAAAGGTAGCACATCTTTTTGGAGCATAGTAGTAAAATAAGGTCAAGTCTAACAGATTACCTCAATAGTTTGTACGCAGTGAAATCACTTTACTATTGAAGAGACAGTAACAACTTGTTAGAAAAATAGCTTTTACCACATTGAAATAAAACCTCTGAACTCTTGACTGAACTCTTGATATTGCATTGCAAACAGCTGCTAAAGTCCAAATTGCCTTTTCTACATTTCTGGTATATGAAAAGCAATAGGGAGTGGCTAAACTACAGGATAGCTGATATTTATCAAGAGTAGCTGAACTTTTTATTTTTACATTTTAAATCAAATTTTGAAAACTTAGGATATCTACCACATGTGTTGAACATGTGCGCTCTGGGTCCAAGCTTTGAAGTGCACTGGTCTTTTTAATACAAGAGGCCAAACTATAAACCTTTAATGATTCTCATATATCAAACTTGTTTATAATATTATTCTTATGTAATAAACCACATAAAATTAAGTATCCTTGGGAGAATGTGAAAGATTAAAAGCTTTTAAATATGCATATGGCACTGAGAAAGATTGTTTAGAGTCCGCATTGAAAACTTTCAGAGATCTTAGGAATTTTGAAAGGGAAAAAAGAAGCAAAAGAAGCTTAGATATTAAGTATGGATTGGAAACCAGTTTACTCACTTAAACCAGCAGAATAAAATTAAATTACTCGATTCATGATTATTAACAGTATTATATTATTTAACTGTGTTGCAGCTAGACAGCTTGAATCTCTATTTTTATTATTTTGTTTTTGGACCAGCTGTTTCTCGTTATAGTGGTAAGCCAAGCTTTAATATGTAGAACACCCTGATTTGAAATAAGTTGATTGGTGTAATGTCCTATTGAATGTATCAGTATGGTACCGAGTTAACTGTCAGCAACAGCACATGAAAATGCAATGCCAAATAGTTGCTCTAAAGCGGGGCTATCAAACTCCCGGCCCGCAGGCCGGATATATCACATACTGGCCACGCCCATGCCCGGTTTAGCAAAGCGGGGAAAATCCCAATATATCACATGACACTGCCGTGACAAAAGTTTGACACCCCTGCTGCAAAGGATTTTTTAAGATCATCCATACTGTGCCTTCAACAAACCAAATATTTTCAAAGGGGACCTTTGTACAAAAAGGTTATCTTAAGTCAGCATTTTTCAAAGTGTGCTGGCAGGGCAACAAACGGTCAAATAATCACTGAAGAATGCCTGAAGATGATGTTTCTAACTATAGTGTAAGTCAGGTTGGTAGATATAGGGCAGCCTGAAATGATGATGTGAGTATCATGTGAGTATCACTGATGCCGGGATTCAGCCATAATAATGACCAGAGATATCTCTATGCTTGTTTTCTCACTATAGTTCTGCTGGTGAAGGTTGGACAATCATTTAGATTTTAGTACAACAATATAATCTATATGTTTCCATGATATTGAAAATAGGGCCTAGGGAGTTAAACATGTGACTCACTCATGTAATCAGTGTCTTGAAATGCTTATTCTTAAAGAAGGATCTAAGTTATCTGCCCCTGAGAGGAGTTATTTTGATGGTTGGCATAATTATGTCATCCAAGTACTGGGACTGTTCATTTATTTGTGGAAGCAAGAAAATGTATCAGCTGTAATTATTCCATTTTGAAATAAATCTGCTTAGAGATTAACAACAATTGCTTTGCAACAACAAATAGCAGTTCTTAGAAGGACTGGTCTTCTATTTGATATATTTAATACCAAATGAAGCCTGAAGAAAGCATTCATTTTAATGCCTGTAGTAAAATGATTTTTTTTTCAAATAGAGGAATTTTCAAAAAGTAGGTAAAATGAGATCATAGTAGCTCTTAAAACAATCTTTTTATTTCTGATAGATTTGAACTCAACTTTATTCACGGAATTAATCATTTTGAGTGCAGTAAAATAATCTTAAGAGAAAGACAAATATAACAGGCAGATAAAATAAAGTCAGATTTTGAGTTGAAAAATTAGGAGCAAAGTCTGAATCCTGATTTGGCTGGTATACAAATAATTACACTTCTCCTATAAGCATTATGATTCATTTAAAAAAGAATATATCAACACATCTGTATCAAGCTTTATCTAAAGTAAAGACAACAATGTACATCAATGCAACCTTCTCTGCAGATCAGTTACATATCTTTTGTTACAATGTATGTGTTATTTAAATTTATTATTTTATTTGTTGATATCATGTTTCATGTAGTTTTATTTGTTATAATCCTTGTGTTTTTATCAATTTTTTTATAAAATGTATTCTTGTTCATAAACTCTAAAATGTTTCTGTGGAACTATCAGCTATCGATTTTATCTTGGAAAAGTAAGAGAAGACAAAATGGGAGAAAGAGGATCCGACAGAACAACTGTTCAAAGCACAAAAATCTGAATGTAAAGATTAGAAATAACAGGAAGACAGCAGATTTTGCATTAAAAATAAATTGCAGTCCCAGATAAAGAAGAACATGTTTTCTATTTATTAAATTATTTTGACAGGATTAATGCAAAAGCATATAGAATTCCTGTTGCAGAGCTGAAATCTAGGAAGAGGCAGGTCTCAATTTTTCAGTATTGAAAAATTTCAAAAATTTCAAAAATTGTAAATGAGATGATGTCTTTGGATATTAAAAAAACTAGGAATCCTAAAATTCCATACTTAATATTAAATTGCTGTTTTGACTCGAGTAGTATGACTAATATTTTCATATAAAAAGTTTTTCATTTCAGGAATATAGCAAACATTAATCAAAGTTGCAAAGGCTGTTATGAGAATATTTATTTAAAACGTATTTCTGTATATTTTAGCTTCTTTATGCTAAACTCAAAACTGTGGTTTTGTGGTCTACCCTCTGAAAGAAGGATGAATGAAGTATAGAAATTTAGCTGTTGTATGCTAGTACTTCTTTTGCAAAATCATCATATCAATAAGTGCAGCTCAGATATTAGCAACTATGAAGACATGAATAAAATCCTCTATTCTTGAGCATAAAATCTCATAAACACAAGACAATCACTTTATTAAAATACTGGAATACATTTGTACTGATTTTTCTGTCTCTCCCATGCCATATGCATAAAATTATTGAACTATTCATAATTTTAAAAAAAACGTTGAAAACCCTAAAACTGATAAAATAATTGGTCAAAGTAGAAATTTGAGAGGATGCTACCATAGCTATTGCTTACAATTTCTTCAATGAAATACCCCAACTGATAAAAGTACATAGCAAATAATACATTGAACAAGTGTGAGCACAAGCACAAGCAAATGGAGCCATATTTAGGAATCTTTTAAAATATGCTGTGCTGCAATTCTTAAATCATCTCAACATTTATTAAAACTATTGCATACCACTCATGCCAGAAACCAATTTAATCTGGATTTCAAAAAACAAAAATATTTCATTACAATGATTATCATATCACATATTCATTTGACAGTGACTTATTTCTAATTTAATCTTTGGCACGGTAAATCAGTTTAACATCTGGTATGCTGTACTAAAATAAATACATGTATATCTTGTATGAGAAAGAAAAACTGACAATGTGCCTATTTTAAAACAAACTGAGGAAACATAAAGGAAAAGAATAAAAACATACAATAGCTGATTTGAACAAACAGAAGGCTACCAAGTATCATTTGAATCCATTTTGCTTTTATTGCCTCAAGGGGAACTGCAGAAACAGAGAAAGGTGGAAAATTGTTATTAGTCATATTAACTTCATTGTTCTTTCAATAGTGCTTGGTAGGCTCTAAGGGGAATCTACCTCTTCAACTATCCAATCAAATTTTAGATAAACATTACAGTTATAGTTTAAACTTACAACCTTTATCATTTTACAGTTTTTAAATGTATATATAGCTATTGCAAAATATTTTTTAGAATATTTAATAACTATTGCAAAGTTATTCAGTACTGAACTATATTTTATACAAGCTCTTTCTAAATTTTAGAATTAACACATTTGGCTTTACATTTCTACCTCATATTTTCTTTCAATTAAGGTTAAAATAAGAAACTGGATACAAAACTTCAATTTAATTGAAATTTTTGGCATACCAATGACATGGTTAGAATACTAAGCTAAGGATCTCCATTCATGGTTAGGGGAATTGTTAATTGATACAGGAGAATATCAAGTGATGTTATGTACAGTATTCTCAATATTAAGGGTAAAATAACCCTATAGATTTATATATTTTTTTAAAAACCTATGCCTAAATAAAATATATTTGAATCTAGCTTCAGAGATTTTGTTACAAAAATGGTAACAAATTTTATAAGTTATGAGCCAAATAATAAGCAAAACCAGTAGTTGCCAATTTACTATTGCTTAATAAATACAATCCTGGACTCATAACAGCAAAATCTGGTGAAAAAACAGAGGAACTTATCAGTTAAGATAGAGTTAGATAAAAACATATTTAGGATGCAATAAACTGACTTTACTGTCAAGGGAGGGTGCGTGTGTTTGTTCTGGATAAAAAGCTTGTATATACTGCGATCTATGGATATCAGATTTGATCTGCAAAAATACTTCATCAATTCTGCAAAACAATCTTAAAACTCAGCTTTGGCTTGGAAGTTAAATATGAATAAACCTTGAAAACGTCCAGACAATATCAGAGATCACTCTGTTAGGAAATAAATTATTGCCAGAGAACCTCATGGATATTCTTGAAGATATTGATCTGTCCCTCTATAGCTTCAATATTAACTTCATAGTCCATGGCATACAAGTTACAATGTAGTGAGTTTAGATTTTCCACAGTCCCAAAAATTATAATTTAAACTAAGCAAGAAAATAATTTTGAGATGTTATCTTGTGACTAAATGAAATGTACCTCATCTTCCGTAGAAGGAAATATACAAAAGTATTTTCTTTATTAGCTACATATCAATCTAACTTTTAAACCAGACTTTCAAGGCCCTTAAAATCTCTAAAAACATTAGCATTACTAACATGCAAGATGAAAGTGCACACCTGTGAGTCATAAGTTATCAGATTTCTAACTACCACAATCGCCATCCATTTATAATTTCTGCACACAGATTTAAGTCATAAAAAGAAGACAGAGAGAGTCATCCTTATAAGCTGGCTGACCATTTGTTTAACAATTTCATTCTTGGGCTAACATTCATTTTTAAATTGCTGGTTTGGCTAAGCAAGAGAGGAAATGCCAATTTGCTGTTACTGGAATATTTGCTTGTGTTTCTCCTTCCTTGCCCCATTCCAAAAGCTCGCACATAGTGCTGCATCATCAAATAGAATAATACAGGAAGAGAAGCAAAAAAGCCACTCTTTCTCAGGGCAGGGAAGGCCTTCCATAAGCACTGCTATGGGTTCAAAAGTTCACAGTGGTTTCAATTTCACCTTTTAGCAACCAATGAGAAAACAGCAACTGCAGATAGATCCTCTGGCCACAAAGGAAAAATTAACTCACTGGGTACCTGAGTTGTTGAAGTGAAATTCCTTTTTTAAAAAAAACAAACCTATCAATTACAAATATTGTTTCATTTTTCCAAACTGCAACAATAAGTTTAGTAAACTTTTGCTTAAAACAAAAAGCTTTTTCCCTGAAAACAGGAATAGGTTACTGATGAAAGAGAACAATCTGGTTTTCCCTCGCTCTTCCCACCTCAATCTATTTTTTTCTCTCTTCCAGAAATTCCCTATCTTGTCATTTTGTTACCTCAGAATTCTTCAAACTTGGTAACTTTAAGATGTGTGGACTTCAACTTTCCAAATTCCACACAGCACGCTGTCAGCGCACAATTCCCCAGTACATACCTTGAAATTGTCAAGTTTGAAAAACATTTGAGTTACCTCAATGAAATTATTTGTCAATGCCTTCTTATCAACCCAAAAATTCCTCTGCGTTTCCCCTTCGGATTAATCTTATACCACAGGAAGAATAGAATTCCTTTGCAAAGATTAAATGGCCAGCTTTATTTTTCTTCTCTGTCAGAAAGGTTTCTTTTTCATACATTTCAAAACAGTGAAATCTTAACAAATGACCTATGCCATCAAAAACACCAGCTGCTTTCATTTCCAACTATTACAGATGCATCCTTAATTTTTAGCTTGAGTTTTAGACAATTTCTCTTAAATTTTATAAAATTAGTCCCTTAATCATCCAGCACCTATAGAAGCTCTTTCATATCATATATACAGCTCTGAATTGAATACTTGAGCCCCCTTGCAACCCTTTAGTCCCATTCAAAGCATTCATTATGTAAATATCCAGATACTCCAAGCCTTGTGTCTGCAATATTGCTCTAATAAAAATAACATCTGCAGATGATCATAAATTCAATGCATGTCTGCAGATGGAAAGCTTTGGCATACACAGCCATGTGTAAAAGCTTTTCCTCATGCAAAATCTCACACTAAACATGGAACCGCCTGCAGGAAGGCAGTATCATTAGAGTAATATCAACATGGGGAAAGATTATCCAGAAGGCTCATTGGATACGCATCCCAAATATAACATATGAATAAGTTTTTATAAAATCTTAATCCCTCCTTATGTCAAAGCTCAATTCCAGGTGACTTTATGGACATGCCCATATAATTTCTCAGACTACAATATGAAAGTGATCTACTATGGTCTTTACCTACAATATTGGGACTTCCCGGTGGTCTCTCATCCAAATATTAACCCAGTCTGTATCTGTTTAGCATTTTGAAATCAGTCATTGTCAGTTAAGTACTGCCTACCGCTATAGGCCCATTTAAGGAGGTATACTACAAACAATAAATCTGGTATCCAAATGTTGGATGAAACATTTCTCAGTGCACACAGTGTGACTAGGTGAGACAACTGAGGAGCAAATACAGCACACAGGTTTGTATTTACAAATAGTGGTTTTTATCCTAAAAAGCACATATATATATATATATACAAGTACTTTTATACAGGCCTTGATATACAGGAGCAAGCAGTAACTGGCTGCACCACGGAAGCATACAATGAGAGAAAGCGACACACCCTCACAAGGTCTGTCTTTATATTACAGCCTCTTAAAGTGGTAGCAGTCCAATAACCCTGCTGACTCATTGCTACTGCTGCCTCAGCATTATAACTTTATAGTATTAAAGCATTATAACCTTACAGCAGCTGATCAGCTGTTAAATTAGCATTACCGTGACACTCCTCCCATTTAAAGCTGAACAGCTGAATGCTTTAACATATTCATGATGCCTAGAGAAACCAGAGAAGAGAAACCCAGTGTGAGCTTGCACCAGAGCCCGAAGGGGCTGGGCATTGTGGTTTGTTAATGGTTAGTGCTTATAAATGGAAACAAGCAACATGGCTTCCGTCAGAGTAATGGTAGGAGGTTTCATGGTGTCTCGGCTGAGTGAGACAAACTACCTCTCCTGGAGTTTAAAGATGGAGATGTACCTGAGAAGGGAGGAGTTGTAGACAATAGTTACTAATTCACCAGCAGTCCTGGATGACAGGGACCGGAGAAGAAATGAAAAGGCATTAGCCAGCATAATTCTGGCTGTAGAAGATGATACACAAGGGGGTCTCCAGTCTATGAAAGAGTGGTGGGAGGCGTTGCACAGTGTGTATGTTACAGAGACTGCGGGCAGTAAAGTGTTGCTAACAAGGAGACTGTATAAAGCACAACTGAAGCCGGGAGAGACCATGTCCACACATCTGCAGGCTATGAGAAAGACATTCCTGGAGTTAGAGTAAAGAGGAATGATGTTTTCTGAGGCACACAAGATATATGTGGTGCTCAGTTTGTTGGACAGTTCATAGGATGTTCTTGTGACTAGCTTAGAGTCAATGCAAGAGACGGACTTAACCATGACGTATTTGACTAGTCGATTGTTGGAGGAAGAACAGAAATGGTGGGAGAGGCTACCAGGAAATAATGCTCAGCACAAGCCAACATCTGCAATATCCCAGGATGCCGGCAGAGCAGCTGAAACTGTTTACGTAGTGAAGTGGTGCTACACGTGTGGGTCTACTGAACATCTCCAGAGATGCTGCCCTGAGAGGAGAAACAGAGGAGCAGTGAGACAGGGGCATAAAACTACTCAATACATAAGGAGTGGTTCTTCATTGTCGTCATTTTCCCTGGTGGCAGCAGTATTTAAAAACACCAGGAACACTTGGGTGTTAGACAGTGGCGTGAGTCAGCATATTGCTAATAGTCCACAAGTGTTTTCTGGCTTGAGACCAGCAAAGAAGACATTTGTTAGTTTCGCCAATGATCTGCTGTAAAAGGGGAAGGTAAAGTGTATGTGCCTGAGATAGGAGAAACATTAGATAATGTCCTATATGTACCTGAATTGGATCATAATCTGAAATACTATTTGCAAGAGGACAGTACTCCATCAGGAAAGATGGAAGAATTCATGCAAGAGGTTAAGAAGGATGATCTGTACATTCTAGGAAGACAGGAGTATAGTTGTGCACGAACATTTAGAAACACTCACTCATGGCACAGGAGATTGAGGCATGAATGTTACATGCTGCAGATGCCAGACCTAGCTGAGGGGCATAAGCCAAAGCCAAACCAAGATGTATTTAGATTGCGCTGTTTGTAAGGAAGAAAAATTCAGAATGTATCCTGTGAGTAGGAAAAACTCAAGACAAACAAACAGACTTATACCTAGGAGAACTGAAAAGTGTAATAAAGGAATACCTCCTGAGCAATTCACTGCAAGTGGGGTTAGAGTAGGTAGTATTCGTAATGAACCCCATAAGTACCAAGAGAGTTGGACATGGTCATTGCCTAAGAAAGAACAGGATAAATGGAGTAAGCCGAAGTTAAAAAGAATGTCAGGCAGACAGAGAAATCAGACTGAGCTGGATAGAGAAAGTGAAGGTATTCAGCTAGGAAATGGTAAGCAGGATGTAATAGAAAGTAATGACACAGAGTGTACAGAGTCATAAGAAAATGAAAATTAGGAGCAGTTCCAGAAGCAGTAGTAGTAAAGGTATTAGTAGTGTTTGTAGCAGTGGGAGTAGAAACCGAAGCAGGAGGCATGGACATAATAGAGATAGAAAGTATCATGAATATGTTAAAGCATTCAGCTGTTCAGCTTTAAATGGGAGGAATGTCAAGATAATGCTAATTTAACAGCTGACCAGCTGCTGTAAGGTTGTAATGTTGTAATACTGTAAAGTTATAATGATGATGAAAAGGTAGCAATGAGTCAGCAGGGTTATTTGACTGCTACCACTTTAAGAGGCTGTAATATATGAGAGATCTTGTAAGAGCGTATCTCTCTCTCTCCATGTACGATGCTTACAGTGGTGCTTACGGTGGTATAGCCAGTTACTGCTTGTTCCTCTATATCAAGGCATGTATAAAAGTACTTGTATGCATATATGCTTTTTAGGATAAAAACCACTATTTGTAAATACAAACCTGCTTGCTGTATTTGCTCCTGGGTTGTCTCACCTAATCACACTGTGTGCACTCTGACACACACTGCATTCATCTCAAAGTGGTTGATGACCTGTAAATGTTCAATAACATAAGGGACAGCCTTAAGCTCTATGGAACCCCACATTACTTGTACTCTACACTATCAGCAGAATCAGATACAAATGGAACAGAAGAGGCCATCCAATTCCAAATTCTGAAGAATACATAGTCAATTATAGTGAATGCTGCTGACAACTATCATCCACTAGAGCAGGAGTGTCAAACTCAAGGCCTATGTGCTGGAACTCATGGGGCCGCTCTAGAAACAGTGAGGACCAACCCATAGTGCTTCTGCCAGTGAAAATAGAGTTCGGGAGGGCCATAGGTGGCCTTTCTGAGCTCTGTTTTTGCTGGCAGAGGGTTGAAGGGGGGTTTTGCAGCTGAAAACGGAGCTCGGGAGCCCGTTTTCACTGGCAGAGAGCTTGGGCCACCAGAGGCGCCCCCTAAATAAATAACATTGAGCTGGCCACACCCAATCTGGCCATGCCCACCCCAAAGCCAAACACAACTCTGATGCGGCCCTCAATGAAATCGAGTTTGACACCCCTGCACTAGAGCAATTTTTATTTATTGATGATCAGGACAATACATTTTCCTGTAGGATTCTCTGTAGTAAATTCTTTTTGACAAGAATGCCCTAAAATATGTATTTTAAAAATAAGCATTTCCTAAGAATAATCTTTGAGGAGAAAATGCTGTTGAAGTTTTTTTTCCCTCTTACTCATAGATCGAGAGAACCAATCAATGCTGATTACGTAAGTGACTCTTCTCCAATGCTTTATATTCAAAAATTACTTTTCTAGTTTCTAGAATTTTTACAGAACACGCACATCTAGAGGAACCTCATTTTGTTCTTAATTGCTAAGCCTATCCATTTTATCATACAGTTAATTTTGCCCTTATGTTCTGAAAGCAACCTTGGTTTGTATGAAAGCTTTTTATCGAGATTACCTTAAATCATAAAATTAGCACATTTCAAACAGATTGTCCTAGTATTCCTTCCTAACATAGATGAACTGTAGTTTTAAATGATTTTGTTTGAGAAGTCCTTCTAGAACATATTAAAAACTATGCTGAAGTTTCTTTCATTCCAGTACATTATTTGCTACAGGGCCCAATTAAAAGCATCATAGCAACAGTCTTTACCTGATGCTGCTCATGTACAACTTTTATTCTGTGGCATATTGGCTATGAGCTAGCATCATTACCATTACCTATGGAAAGTTTTATCCTCCATATTGGATAAACTTCCCTTTTTTCTTTAGTGTTCTATGTCTGGACTGCAGCTATAGGGATAAGTACCAGATGGCAGCAGAGTGCTCAGTGTCTCTTTTCTGCCACATAGAGGTCATCTGGATTATTGTAACCAAATTCTGGTAGTCCCATTTTTCTATAAACATTCATTGAAAGAACACTTTTTTAAGGGAAAGATAGCTGAGTCTCATTACAGAAAGATTAATTTTCAAATTGCATTTTCTTGTAAATTAAAATGTTGAGATACTATCATCTTTCTTTTGTTTACAGTGGAGAATCTGGTGCTGGCAAAACTGTGAACACAAAACGTGTCATTCAGTATTTTGCCACCGTAGCAGCAATTGGTGAATCTGGGAAAAAAAATGTAAATAAAAATGACATTTACTTTGTATAAACAATGAATACACAGTCACAAATAGCATGATAATTACCTATGATGCTTTCAAGAAATTCCAAGTGTAAAAATACCATAAATCTTTTTTCCAGTGAGTTTAACTTATCTAAAATTTTGTACCATTGTGACAATAGTTATGACTTGACTTCAAGTGTAGCTTATAGGTATATTAAATATTCTCCCTCTCCCTCCCTCTTTCTCTCTCTCTCTCTCTCTCTCATGCTTTTTCAAGAGGCAACTGGACTTTCTTGTTTTTCTTTGAAAACATTTTGCTTCTCATCCAAGAAGCTTCTTCAGCTCTGACTGGACAGCGAGGAATTGAAGGACTGAAGAATATAAATCCTTTCATTCTCTACTACTACTCAGGTGACTCTGATGACACAGATAAACCTCCAGGTGACCTTAACAACTTGCTAAAAGAATGCAAATGACTAGCTGTCTGCAAGGAGTATAAATCCTTCCGTCAGAGCTGAAAAAGGTTCTTGGTTGAGAAGTGAAAAGTCTTCAAAGAAAAACAAGAAAGTCCAGTTGCCTCTTGAAAAAGTGCCTTTGGGAAAACCATGACCTGGATGACCGAGAATCTCCATAGACACACTCTCTCGGCTTCTCCCAAATAATGTTGAAAATGATAATTTTCCATGGCAGCTATGAATTTCTAAGAGATTTCCTACATCCTCTTTCAGACAAAAAAGGAATGATTGTAGAAGTTAGTTAAAATTTGCAGTATAAAGTGCCTCTGACTTAGGAGGAAAACACTGCTGTTTTGGTTATTTACAACATATATTTTTAGTATTGTCCTAGTGGAATAGGTATGTTTTGCTATGAATTATGCAGGGCATAAAACAGCTCCTTCAGGTGGGACAAGACATGAACAGAGTTAACTGCCATATGTTGAACAAGTAACCGAAGCACTGGTCTGATTCTTGGTGATCAGGACAAGGTCAGGATTATAGTAGTAGTTTTGAGAGAACAATCAATAGTAATCAATCCATGCTGCAGAAACTAAGTCTATACCTAGGTACCATTTTTTTATTAAAAACAAGAATCTTAGAATTAAAACCATGTTGTGTCACATATCAAAGTGAATTGTAAAAGAAATACCTAGTAAAATCACAACTGGAATGGATTGATAGATAAATATATGTCCTTGGTCTTTTCTTCAGTTTTGTTTTTATGTTTTGTTTTAAACAGCAGCCAGCCACCAAGACTGGGGTAAGTTATCTACATTTGATTTTGTGCTATCAAACTGTTATCAACTCTTAATGGCCACATAGTGACTGTGCAGATAGTCATCCATATCACCAAAAGTTAATCCAAGCATTTTCTGAAGTTTAGAAGTCTTGTGTGCTATAATGTTAGTGCTTCAGAATGTAAGTATTAGTTTGCATTCATTCATTTATTGAATTACAACTGCAGTAACTTTAAGAGGAACACATGATTCACAACCCTTCCATATTTGCCCATTGTGTTTTTTCCATTTTAAAAATTATTTATTTGAGGTACCATTGCACCTCAGTGGGACTGGCCTGCCCCACCTGCACTGGCAGGGTAGGCATACTGAGGATCCCATCGGTCAAGGCATCATTGCAGGCAGGGTCCAGGAGGAGGGGTCCAGGAGAAGAACCTTCTCTGTGGTGGCTTCTGTTCTTAGGAATATCTTACCTCCTGAGGTGAAATTGGCTCCCAGCCCTCTGACATTTTGTAAGAGCCTTAAAACCTGATTCTGCCAGATGGCTTGGGATACTAATGGGGGAACTTCACACTGGAGTTAGTTGACTAATTAAAAGCTAATCTCACATCCCACCCCCCAAGTATCTGGCTCCCCCTTTTTCCATATTGTGTTAATGATTTTATTTTGTTTTGCTTGTCATTTTATATTGGAATTTTTTAATATTTTTAGATGTTTAACATAATGTAATGCTATGTTGCAAGCCACCAAGAGTCATTTGATATGAGATGGGTGGCAAAAAAATTCTAACAAATAAATAAATACAAAAAAAATCTTAGATGCAGGGAAGGATGGAATTGTTCTGTAATGCTAAGCCAATATAACGTAGAACATCTGATCAAATACAGAGATTTCAGGTTCTTCATAGAATTTACTGGCTGACCTTGGGACAGCCATTTTCACTCCATCCAAACAGGTTGTGAATATGAAATGGGAGAAAGATCTCCTATGTCAACTTCCTTGAGCTTCCAGAATAAAAGTATTTGAATTGGAAAGATTAGTAATTGTCCATGTGAAAGCTATTCTACAGTTCTGTCCACATCTTAACCCTGATTTAACTGTTCTGTCTGAATATCTGGACTTTTGTATATTCTTTGCATAGTGTTGCATTCTTCTGGTTTATCAGGATGAAGCCAGAAATTGGGTATATGGTTACATTCTAAAGGTACTTAATTTTTTTGCATTGTAAGGGAACCCTGGAAGATCAAATCATCCAAGCAAACCCAGCTTTGGAAGCTTTTGGGAATGCCAAAACTCTGAGAAATGACAACTCTTCACGTTTTGTAAGTAGCATTTCTAACTATGGAACATTACCATCTTGCATTATTATGTCCATAAAATAAAAGCAGAAATTGAATTACATTAACATCAGTTTTTTAATAGTACTGTATTCCTTGATTAAGTTATTGGATGGTTTTTTACAAGTAATGTCAACAGCTGCTCCACTGTTACTTATTGGAACATTTTGGCATAGAAATTGTACCATCTTGGGATTTTAGCAACAACTTGGCAAGCTAAAGCATAAGCAAACAGGACTTGATTTATTCAGGTTTTCCTGCTATAAAAATGGCAGAAGAAATGGCCCAGAGGGAATTCAGGTCAAGAATTTTATACAAGAACTTTTCTAGCCTCATCAAATCCAGCCAATTATTATTTTTTCTTTTTATGATCCTGTAATTCCTTTTATCAGGATGGAGTTGAAGCAACTGAATGAAGCTGAGTGTTTACTGGCTGTATTCCCTCCCTTATGCCTACGTGGAGTTCGCAGCAGATATTTGCTCTTTGCGCCCTGATAAACATCTGTTGCTAGGATTGAACTCTCAACCTCCTAAGTGTGAGGCAAGCATTTTCACCTCGAGGCCACTGCACCATTCAAATCTAGCCAGTGATAATTATCAGAATATAGTACTAAAAGTTTCTGGTTCCCGCATAGGGAATCATTTCCTTTGGCAATATTCTTCCCTTTCTGTGCTCTATCTTTCATCTTACCACTGCCAATACTCTCACGTGCTTGGAGGATATACTGTTTAATCAGAAACACACCCTAGAACCACAGAGTTTAAGTATATGGAGTTGGCCCTACCACAAATTCTATGCTTTATGGGCTGATCAAACTCTGTCCAATTGATTTTCCTCCTTAGATGTCAATTTGCTAGAAGTTATGGTAGACACCATTGAATGTGATGCTATCTACATCCTTAATCACTATTGCCTGTATAGTTATAAAATACTGTCACATTAGAAAAGAACAGAACAGAAAAACAGAGTTGGAAGAGACCTAGGAGGTCTTCAAGTCCAACCCCATACTCAGGCAGGAAATCCTATACTTTTTCAGACAAATGGTTGTCCAATCTCTTCTTGAAAACTTCCAGTGTTGGAGTATCCACAACTTCTGGAGGCAAATTGTTCCACTGATGAATTGTTCTAACTGTTAGGAAATTCCTCCTTAGTTCAAGGTTGCTTCTCTCCTTGATTAGTTTCTATCCATTGCTTCTTGTCCTGCTCTCAGGTGCTTTGGAGAATACATTCACTCCCACTTGCTTGTGGCTACCCTTTAGATATTGAAATACTGCTATCATGTCACTCCTAGTCCTTCTTTTGATTAAACTAGACATACCCAATTCCAGAAACCGTTCTTTATATGTTTTAGCCTTCAGTCCCCTAGTCACCTTTGTGTACCATTAATAAAGGTGTAATAGGGAAATTTCTGATAATGTCATTTGCCCTCTCAGAATTAAATGTATTAGATCATTTATACATTCTTGGCATGAAGTGTTTACTGTGGTTTTTTTTTGCAAAGTTCCTAAATATACACAAATTGCTTACATGCTTACATTTTGTACTTATCCGAGAAGTGTGAAGGTAGTCCAAAGGAAACTTCTTCAAACTGATACCTTACATTTGTGCTTGGACAACAATTTTAGAATTGGCTATCCTTGACCAAGCTGGCTAGGGAACCTGAATAATACAAGATAGTTTAATGAAATTGTGGATAGAGAAGGATACTATCCATATTTTACTGCCTTCCTCTAACATGCATTCACTCTCAACAGAATACACTTCTTATATCTACTAATGGTCCAAATTTTAAATTAGTTTTGATATTGATTAAATGAAGACCTCATTTTTCACTGAAATACTTGGCCCCTTGGATTATTTTCCAGTAAAATCATTATTATTCACTGGAAACGAGAAGGGACTCCCACATGCTTTGCAACAATTAGCGAGTAATATGAATTTTGATAATATTATAACACAGGAAAAGCTATAAATTATAAGGTCATCAGTTCTGGGTTGCAAAAAGCTTTATCGTCCTTTGAATGTTTGTAGTCCATGTCTAGTAGCCATACTAAATTAGAAAAAATGACAATGTGTGAAAAATAGGTATGCAGGTAGTTTTTCTAGATCAATTAGCAGTAGTAGTGGGATATAACTTGCTGCCCAGAATATGCACTATTTATACAGTATTCTGGATTGGAAAAGCAGCAGGACCATCTAAAGTTTATAAATAAATAAATAAATAAACAAATATATTTTTTTACTGATAAAACAAGTAGAGCACAGTTTTGTATATGTGAAACATATGAGTCCTATGTAATATTCTCTAAGGGATTCAGCAAAAGCAAGCTGATTGTAATAAAACCAAAGGGAATATTTGTTCTAATTATGGCTGCAAAGCTGCAGAAACCACACTAGACCCCAAATTCACACATTTTAAAAAAAGGCTGAAGTTCCAGACACTTGAAAAATATCTATGCTGTTGTAAACTGATAATGTATTTTAAGTCTCTGTTTGTATATATGGTACTGTATGTAAAATGTGTGTCTTTCCAGGAAGACTATTTAGAATAAAATGTGTGTATCTTTGCACAGATAAATATCACATTTTCTTAAGCAGTGCTAAACAAGCAGGCTCCATGTATACCAGTCGTAGATTATTCATCTGTCAAACTGTTTTAGAAAGTCTATTGACTTAGAATAGTTCCAAACCAGTGCTTCGCAACACTTCAGGGAATGACCATAGACTTGATTTTTGTCACAGTTTTGTTTTGGAAAAAATGTAATTTTTTCTAGAGTTGAGCTTCACTCCCAGTAGCCTCCATGCTTATTTGGTTCTCCTGACAACAATATGTCAAATATATTCTATGTGCTCTATTCTTTTGGATCTTTTAAAAATCACTAACCTAGCTAATCCCTATACCAATGTACCTTGCTTTTTTTGTATGTGAAGTTTTTCTATATTTAATGATAGTTCAGGACAAGGAATGATATTTTTGCTATTTTCTGTCGATAAGTTGCAAGGAAGGAGGTTGCACGGTAATTAGAACATTGCATGAGTTTCATGTTCAACCAAATCTCAACCAAAAATAAGATAACCATGGGTATGTTTCAGACTATTTTACAATGACTGCTGGAGAAACATGTATATATTTTATCTAAAGACAAAAAGGGAATCATATTCAATGATTGTGGGAAGATATAATAGGACATAGTAATATTGAGCATTCTGCTGATGCTCAATATTCTTGATTATGATGTATCAGGGGTCCTGGAGATTGTTTTATCAAGATCTCTGAGTATAGTTTGGGTACATGCATGGC
>JANHFL010005623.1:40499-55576 GCA_032468155.1 Oxyrhabdium leporinum
GCCACACCGGGGGGGGGGGGGCTCTAGCCTACTAGAGATATTGCTCCAAAATTCCTTTCTTTGATTACTTCTTAGGTTGCAATGTGGTCCAACAAGGGGTTAAGATTTCTGAAATTATCCAGAAAATATTTGTTAATAAAGCAAGGATTCTCTTTTTGGCTTGATTGAAAAAGTCATCACCACATTAGAAAACATGGAAGGCTAAACTATGGGTACACAGTTCCTTCCACTTGTTTTTTTTCAATTATAAATTAATTCCAATTAAACATGCTTAAAATTACAGTAAAAGTCATACCTTAATTTATTTATTTATTAAGAAAATTTACATGGCTATCCAACTCACTCACAGTGACTGTGGGAGGCTATAACTATATCTTATCACCAGAATATCCCAGATTTGTATTTAACTAAAAATCTATGCTGATACAAGACTGTACAAAATGTATGCATGTAAATAACTGACAAGTAAAATAGTTTGAAAGTATTATCCAATATTATTTTTGGAACGTTTAATTCTAACATTTTGTAAGGCAACAGACTTTTACATAGACGAGCAAAATAGCACAACAATTTAACAAGTGTGATCACATATCATTTTAGCATTAGTATTAAAAATAAACACATTATCATAAAATTACAACATCTTCGCAATTATGCTATCTCACTTCATATTCATAACAGTAAAAAAGCAACAGAAGCAAAATAATTTATAAGCACATATCAGAGTTTTGAGATGGGAACCAACAATTCCCCACCCAAAGACAGTTGTTATGTAAACATACACCACCAACTCGGCTTGAAGGCCACCAAGTGAGTATTACATCAAATATGCATTATTCTGTAGAGTTTGGAAGAAGAAGAAGCCACAAGTTTAAACCTCAAGGCTATGATCTTCTGATAACAATGAGCAATGGGTTGTTGTATTCTTCATTCTTGCATTCTTCATTATTGTCTACAATAAAGATCCTGATCTAGCTAAGTTATATTTATGAGTCTTCCATCAAGTCCAGCAGAAAAGTTGAGTGAGCCATGAAATGTCAGAGATTTGTGATCTAATGCTGAGTCCTGAACAGGGGAATTTGTTAGCATGATATAAAAATACTTGTCAGATCTATTAAAGCCAATGATATACATTAATAATTCTCACTTAGAACAAACAATCTAGGAAGCTACTATGTGGCTGTTCATTTAGTGGCATGAGTTCGTTGTACATAACATACAAATCAGCTAATTAGATGGCTACATTGTTTCTTTGATTTTTATATTTTAAGAAATAAGTTAATTTAACTGAGATTTTAAATTTAACCCTTATCATGGTTCTCGTTTAAGGTCCTTATATATCCTTTAAAGGAGTTTTTTGCCTCCTTGGTACCCCATTTTGAATGAAAATGTAATGTTGTTTTATATCAAATTGGCATGTTACCAAACAGCTTTTCTGTGTGTTCTGAATTTGATTAATACAAGTCAAGGTCACTTCCTGAAAGATATGAAGCACTGTGGCTGCAAACAAGCCAGACTTCTCTGTACAGTACTTTAAGACTGGGAGATGGGCACGCATGATGACAGTTCTTAACACCTATTCAGCAACATTAAATATAACACCTTCTGATAGCTAGGATAATGGAAGGAATAAAATACTCAATAGGTTCTGAATGTACACACCGACACAGTTATTGGGGAGGGTTTGTTTGTTGAGGAAATATGTTCTTTTTGGGAACCTGATGTGTCCTTCCCCAGATCAGAGAAATACCAGCAATGACAATGAACCTTTTAAGATAAGAGTCTAAGGTTGTGATCATATACCCAGTGGCCCAGGAAAATATTCTGCTGAATTTCAACCACTGTTATTTCTTCTCACATTTAACTGAGCATGTATGCATGGGATTGCGTTATAAGCCTATAAAATTACTGTTCTGAATTTCCTTTAAATTCAACAACAAAAAGAAATAGTATAATAAAAAGCTTTGTGCATATTTCAAAGGCATTTTCTAGAAACAATTTGGCTTATTTCTATATTAAAAGTATTGTTTTGGATCCAAGAAACAATATTAAAGGGATTTTTTTCAGATCCCAGCAAGCACATTTTGGCACCCTTGCCAACTTGGGGTATAAATCAGGGAAATTATTCTAACATTGCAAGATGTACACTTCAGACATGTAAGAGCATAAAAGATGGTGGGAGGTTTTGTAACTCACATGCACTGTTGTTGACAAGTCACAAAGTATAAGTAATGCTTGAAACAAAAATACAATATTATTCTTTAAACTAAAGTTCCATGGAACTGTAACAGGAAACCAAGATTTCTCTTATTGTAAAAAGATTAAACATGTGAAGTAAGAAAAAAGGAAACATAAATAGAACTTTTAATTTTTTTGCAAAAGTGACTATTTCCTATACTTTCATTGACTATTTAGTAAGAATGCCCTCCCAATCTCAGCTCAAGTGACTGAAAAAGACTAGAAAAACATAATACTTCCAGTACACATACAAATGTTTCCATAGACATAGTTCTATTGGTGATGTTTTGAATGACAGTAGGTCCTAAGATAAAATGGCTCCAGGGAAGTTTGAGTCAGAGAACATTTTAGATCCTTTTGTTTCTAGACTCCTTACCTAATATAAGTGTTTTCTCTTCTGTCAAGGCTACCTTTCTGGTAGAACAGAATAGTACAATAGTAATGACTTGACTTTTCTGACTGGAATTAGCTAATACGACCATGAGATACTGGACAACTTATAAAGTTTCTACAATACTAACTGGGATTTATTTATTTATCAAATTTATTTGCCACCCTTCTCGTGGAGTAGGTGACTCTGAGTGAGGTTCAGGCAAATGCTGTCCATATTCAAATATGTTCTAATTTTATTATACTGAACACTTACTTGGAAATGTATTCTTCTCAGTAACATTCACACACCATCTTTACCTAGAAGAAGAAAATCACAAAACACTAGTTAGCTATTAAACTAAAATAGTTTATCAGGTATACAGAAAAGCATACGAATATATATTTGCTTTTTATGATATAAAGCAAGAGCCTCTTTTTTTAGGATATTGATCCTACAAAGACTGCACTGCTTTTGGATACAATTCAAATTGTTTGCAACAACCTTTAAAATCCTAAAGGTGAGAGGTGCCACACAGGTTTCGAAGGGTGTGTGAGTATCTGCCAGAGATGTACTTATTTTTTTATTATTTTGTAATTATTTTTAATTGTTGATTATTCACCCTCCAAAGCCACCTGTTCGAGATGGGTAGCTATAGAAATTTCTAAATAAATGGATGTCATTTATGTCTAAATATATAAATAAATTACTTAGAAAAATGCCTTCAGCATATTGGTCTACTAAAAAGTAATTATCTGCTCAGAAACAGATTATTATTCCTAATTAGCACAGTTTCTGCAATCAGCTCCAGTCAGCACAGGAGGCATGCTGGTAGAGGCAAAGATCTTCTATAATAACAGCTTTTGTCTGAAAACAGACACAAGCCAAACAACTTCTGAACCAGCGGGTTTTGTCAATGTGTGGTGTGATTTCTCAGAAACTGTTTTTGGCTAGACTTTGTAAGAATTAGTTTCTCAGCCTTCTAAATCATGGCTGCAATACTGAATTGTTTGCCTCGACTTCTAAAACAAATCCTGTCAACATCATTGCCATTCATTTATATCATCTTCTGTATCAATGCAGGCGTCAAGGTTATGCAATTATGCAACGATTAACCGTTGTAAGAATGAGCTAGACTATCAGAAACTCCACAGGTGCTTTGTCCAGAAGGCCACGAGAGGACCTTGAAGTTGTTACACATTTGAGTAATTACAGATGTTTCACATTTCATGAGAGATCCAGAGGGAAGCTATAATTATGAGCAAAGCACTTCATTAAATCATCTGTACCAGTTTACTCCCTTGTGTAGAGATTAAAGACGACGACCTTGCTGGAAATATTCAAGAACTGTTGTTACCAAGACAAAGGAGACTGAAACATTGTCTAAGCCCTGGGAAACAAGATATTATTCAGAAGAGACCTAGCCAGTTGTCTCAATAATTAATTGGAATTTAAGAGGAAAGGATATTCAGCATAACCAGATTTGCAAAATTCTGTTATTATAGCCAATTTCAATAAAAGTATTTCTAGTGCCATGGTGGCACAGTGGTTACAGTATCGTAGTCTAATTCACTGCTCTGACCGGTTCAAGATTGACTCAGCCTTCTATCCTTTTGAGGTCGGTAAAATTAAGACCCAGATTGTTGGGGGCAATATGCTGACACCGTAAACCTTTCAGAGAGGGCTGTAAAGGACTGTGGAGTGGTATATAAGTTTAAGTGCTATTGCTAGTGTTCCTGAGGAATTTTGGTTTACCTAGTCAGGTTGACAATAAGCGGCAATGGTTGAAATATTTTAACTACTATTTTTTATATTTGATAACACTTAAAACAATGTATTGCAAAATTAATTTTGAGATATATCTGCCTATGTTTTAAGTAATATTACAATATAATCCATTGTAACATTCCTTATAAAAAACTATAAAATATTATAAAACTATGTAGCCCAGAGTTACTTTTCGTAATATGGAACATTATATAAATTTGATTAATAAATAAAAACAAATAAACAGTTCAGAGATAACATATACTTGAACTCCTTTTTTGTTCTTTTGTAATATAAGTAGTATTCAGAAACTACTGGTACAGTTGTGGAATTATTACTTTTCCCATACACTGTGTCTATGATACATAATATTCAAAATGTTATTAAATCTTACTAATTTAAATAATTGTGTTTATTCAAAGTACAGTACTTAATATGAAAAGGCATAAAAAGCAAACATCCGTACATATTATGCATTTGTATTTTGCTTAAAATCCAAGCACACTGGGCTATGAGTGACCTTGAGGCAGCTCTCAGAAGGTAGTTGCCATAGCAACATTATCACAAAAGTGGCTCATCCTTTGCAACGTACACCAACCTGGTGCATCGTATGTTGCTAGATATAATACAACTATTCTGTAGTATTGCTGAAACTGTATTCTGCATTGCAAATAGAAGTATCAGAGTTAGATTGCTTTGTATAGTTTATTATCCCTGCATTTTCTTCTTTCTACCAAAATTAATACTCCCAACTTCCAAAAGTACATTGCACAACATTATTTGGATAATGTAGCCCATATTTATGATTTTAATGTCAATTATCTTATGCACAATAACAAAAAAAAACCCTCTGGTTTCGGGAGTTTTCTTACTATGTTATGTGAGAAAAGGTGACAAATGTCATTACTAAATTAGGCCTTTTTCTGTCAAATAGCACAAGGAATTCCTCTTCTGGAATTATGAATATATTTCTAGATTCTCTTATTTTGGACTTTCAGAATTGATGAGATAGTAGGAAACACATAATCAAATCAAGAAAAAGCCAGAATTCTAGGTTCACTAAATTATATTTATAAAAAAAAAATATTAATTCAAGTTGGTTTGATAATAGTTTCAAATTAGGATCTCTTATCAGAAATAAATCACAGGTGTTTGATTCAGGTAATAAAACAAGAAATAAATTTAAAAAACAAAATATGGCTTTGTGCTATTTATATATACATACAAGCAATTTTAATTATATGAAACCTCCATATTAATATTCTCTGTATTTTTTTTCTTTCTATTTTTTCAAGGTTGCACAGCAGTTACATTTTTATTATTTAGTATTTTTAGTATTTTTTTCTGAAATCTAATGGGTGAGTATATAAACAAGCATCTCATTCAAAATCATTTCAACTGCTTAGCTAAGACGGAGCAGATTCAAAATATTAATATTGTAATTAAATGTTTTTCATATTTATTAACTGCAACAATAATACTTTTCATTGAATTCTCTCTTGGATACTCTCAGACCCAACAAGCATTTATTTCATTCAGAACTGAACAATAAAATAAGCAGTGTTTAACTTGTCATTTAATAATTGTCCCATATGTGAGAACTGAGATTATTGAACAATTACTGTAGAGAAAAGAAAGAAGGGGTAGGAGAAAAAGCTTTTATTAGCTAAAAGAAAAGACTGAAAGGAAATAAGCAGCAAGATGAGCAAGATAAAGCACATTTTTGTTTCTGAAGCTGTTACATAACTAAATCTGAGAGGTGATTACATTCAGTTTACTTGAAAGAGGCAGATATTTTTTTTAAAAAATAAAAATGCGCAGAAAAATATTGTATATAATAATAAATCAGTATCAAGAAGGTAAAATTTCTAAGACTCTAAGGAAAAATTTCAGATTCCCAAGGTTAAATGTTATGTTCAAATATGCCTGCTGAAGAATATTTTGCTGCTCTGTATCTATTACTAAATTTCCCTTTAGGAACAATATAACTGATGTAGCTTTATTGTTAGAAGTTAGAGCTCAAGTTTTATGAGATGAGAGAAGTTTTAATTACCATGGATAATAGTTACCATAATCTCTTCATTTGTAAAAGTACCTGAGTTCTATTTCAATGCTAGAAAACACTTCAGCTTAGAAAGTAGCCATACAGAATCGGGCTTTTTAATGTCTCAGATTATTTCCAAAAAATGTTTCACATCACACAAGTGCACAAATATAGTATCTATCTGCAACTTCCCAAAGCAGCCAGGTCTCTTCCTGAGATTGTGAAGCAGCTACTAGGGACAAAAGAACCAAGAGCTTTAAAAAGTTGTACACAGGTAGAGTTGTACACAGCACATTTTGAGGATGGAATCTGAAGTGCTTTAGAGCCCTAATATGTAATGATGTCTTATCATTAACACTATTCATATTAATCAATAACTGTAAAAGAAAGCCCATGGAAAAGAAACATTTAACACTTGATCATAAAAAGAGATCAATTATCAAACAAGACTTTTTTTACTAGAGTATTAATACATTGTTTAATTTTAATAAAGAAAATTCTCTGAAAAACTCACTTTTTCAATAAGATATTGCTGCTAATCTAATTATTCTGCAATAAACACATTTTTAAAACTATCATAATAAATTTGCCTACTTTAAAATTCTTGTTTCATGGCAATCTTGCAGAAGCTATGGTCCCAATCCTTTCATAAAAAATTAAATGTGCTAACACATCTGGCAAAATACTGTACATCAAAAACTTTTTCTCAAATTATATGCATTCTGTTTTGTAGTATCAAAGTTGAAGGCAGAGGTAGTTCAGACACCATTTCAGAGCACAACTTTGTGTTGCACAAATGCAGCAGCAACTTGCAGATTTTCAGCAATATTACAGAGAAGTCTTCAGTTTATGAACATTTGTTTAACAATGGTCCAGAATTACAATGCTTCAGAAAGGGTACTTTACAATCTGTAAAGGCCTTCTACTAGCACAAAACATTGCTCTGTGATCTGTGACATGATTGAGATCACAGTACTTAGCAATTTGGGTGCACTTACAAACATTTGCCAAGTGCCCCATGGTCATATGATTGTTATTCACCATCTTCTCTGCTGGATTCTTCTGAAAGTTATGAAAGGAGCTGAACTCTTTGGCGGGTCCTGCCAAAGGAGATTCCTTCTATACACAGAGGGGAGCTGAATGCTTCAGTGGGATTCAGGAGTGGAGCTAAAATTCTGAAAATTTCAGCTTCATTCCTGTACCCTACTGAAGGAGTTCCTTTCTGTGCAGGCAGGAGATGAACCCTTCAAGAAGCAGCTCTTTCAGCCATATCCCAAAGACTACTGGGAGCTGAAATGCAAGCAGAGTGGAGAGGTAGTGTTTAGTAAGGAGCACGGGGTGCCTCAGGCAGGTGGGGCAGGCACCCTGAGGTCCAGCACACACAGCATGTATGTGTCTCTTTGCTCAGCGGATTGAAATACTGCTTGGATTTCATCAGGGAGGATTCATAAAATATACTAATATACCATTGTAGCACTATTTTATCTATATGAATCCACAACAAAAAAGCAGGTCTGAATTATGTTTATGCACAATTCTATCATTCTATCATTCAACATACTCCCACGAAGCTAATATTGCAGTCTTAGAGTAATATTAATTTCCTTGAGCAGTGTTATTTCATTGCAAGTTAACCTAATGTGTAACAGTGTATACACAATAATTTGGAAACATTTGGCTAATAATGTACTCAATTACTTCATTCAACTTAAATGCCAAACTACTATAATTCTAATATCTGTGAGATAATGCCTAATAAAAAGATCACTATTTTAAGCTATGTGCTAAGTATAAATTACTTTGTGTATTAAAGAAAACTGTAATATACATAAATCTGAGGTGAATGTTGCTGGTCTTTATGTGTTACATCCAAAGGGTTACAATATTTTGATAAGAAAGTAATGAAAAAGTAGAAGAAATAAAACATGAAGAAGCATTTTATAAAGGTTTTTTTAATATTAGAAGTAGTTCATAAACATGTTTTTTTCACTAATTCTTAAATCAATCATATAAAGTTCATCAGATATTAATATTTCTATAGAAGGAGCACAAATAACTTGCTTTCTGAGGTTACTACACAACACCAACATTTCAGTAGATATATTCATAACCATCCACAGTCACTTCTTAACATATGCAGTTACAGAAATCAAATAAATAAATAAATAAGTACTAAGACATGTGAACAAAACTTTCATTCAATATTGAAATATACCAGAATCTGTACAGCATAGCTAAATAATTGGGGGGGGGGGGCAGGGATCCATTCTGCCCCTCAGTTCCCTCAATGGAAACTAGGGAACAAATGTATTGCCTTCCTCAAATACAAGATGGTTTTGGAAAATGTTTATTTTTCATCCCTCTCTTAAGATATATTTGTGAATAAACTGTTTCTCTATATATAATTTTTAACATATGAACTATTACAAACTGCTTGCTTTTTTATCTGCTTGTTTTATATAATTTATGGACAGGCAGTTAGGACTTTCCATAATAAATAGTGTTTCTCTAGTGTTTCAATTTTTGCAAATGATGACAAATGCTACAAATGAAAACAATGGTTTAGCATCAGTATTAACACAATATAACTGACCTACATCCATAATATAAGTAGTTGAATTTTTCAACTTATGTGAAAATGATATAAATCAGACTTCAAATTACACAAAAGGGGCAGTCTTAAATGACTGGGTATTCTATATAGAGAATATACAATCATATTAGTAGATTTGTATTTGTTGTAAAGTGCTACAACAAATATCATAATGAGACATAACAAAGCATGATTTCATATTTATAAACCTTTAATGGGTTTTCGATTTTTCCCATCCTCCTTTTACTTCTTGATTTGATCACAATTTATATTTGGTAATTTCATTTGAACTAAAAAATATATATACTAAAAAAAAACCCTTTGATTTGATGGAGAATTAAGAGTGATATTCTTTAAGCTATTATCATGTTAAAGCATTGAGACCATTAAGTCTTTAACATGTTAAAAGACAGCTCTGGTTTTTTTTTATCAAATTATAGTTTTTGTGATTACGAGACAATGTTAGGAGGATATGTAGCCCTGCAACAGACAGAGTCCCAAAATAAAACGCAATTATACCAGTAGGAAATATATTTGAATGACTAAACTCTGTATTCTTTTATGGATGTCAACAGTACAGACAGGTTATAAATCACCAGCTTTTGATAAAGCAATCAAATAATTAAATGTAAGAAATACCTAACCAATTACTAAAGCCTGAATGTAGGAGCCATTTAAAAAGTGCTTAAGAAAGAAAAAGAATTGTCCCTACTGCAAATGAGGATTTTTTTAGCAAAATCTAATATTCAATATTTCTTTTTTTCCATTCTCTATGTAAAACTAAAATATTATTGTACCCAAAATTCCAAATATAATAAAAAATGGTTAAAATGGAATTTAACAAAGAAAGTTGGTTATATCAAAATCCAGAGTGCCTTAGAATATAGAATCATAGAATCAAATGGAAGGTACCTTGGAGGTATTCTAATTTAACCCCTTCCCCAGGGCAGGAGTCCTTATACCATCCCAGACAAAATGGTTGTCCAATCTTTTCTCGAAAACCTCCAGTGATGGAGTATCCACCAGGAGGCAAGCTGTTTTATTGATTAATCATTCTCACTGTCAGGAAATTTCTCCTTATTTCAATGTTGAATCTCCTTCTGACAAACTTCCACCCACTGTTTCTTGTCTTGCCCTAAGATGCTATAGAGCAGGGGTGTCAAACTCAAGGCCCTCGGGTGCTTAGATCTGGCCCATGGGGCCCACAAGGAAACAGCAAAGGACCAGCCTATGGTGCTTCTGCCAGCAAAAACTGAGCTCTATTTTCACTGGCTGAAGGTTGCAGGAGGCTATCGAAGCCAAAAGTGAGCTTGGGAGCTAGTTTTCGCTGGCACAGAGCAACACAAGTGACATTGAGCTGGCCACACCCACCCGTGCCACACCCACTCTCCCCCCCCCGAGGTCAAACACAACCCTGATGCAGCCCTCAATGAAATCAGGTTTGACACCCCTGCTCTAGAGAATAAATCTAGACCGTCTTCCATATGACAGTCCTTCAAGTGTCTGTATGCATATGTTTGTGTGTGTATATGTATATCTTTACTGTTGCCTTGAAAATGCATTAATGTACATACTTAATAATGGATCAATATGAATTTGTTTCATATTTACAGTATAGTATTCTGAAGCTTACATCAGTCGATCTGAACAATGATTAACTTCTTAAATAATAAAAATGTAGAAATATTAAATTCCTTTGCTAAAGTTTGTTTTCAGTACTAAAATTCTGCTACTTGCCTGCATATGACAGATTGAATAGTTTAACATTCCATTCAGAGTGAAAACTGCTGACCAGATTATCAGCAATGTAAACATGATGGAAGTATTTCCACTGTAATGGAGAAGGTTGGAAAACTCACTAGGTAACATCCTAAAACTGTATTGTTCATTCTGATATTTTATTCTACAATGTACCAATCTCAAATTTGCTTCGGAAATTTTGAAAGATTATAGCTTTTAAAGTAATTTGGAAAACTATATTCTTGCTACAAGTTATAGTCTCCACTCAGTAACTGAGGCTAATTCAAGGGGCAGAACATATATAACACTCCTTTCTAAGCACCATAGTGATAAAGTGGATTGCAATACACAAAAGCTTATGTGCATTCAACAGACATAAATTATCCTCTATAAGTACTTCAACAATGCCACAAATATAAACAATAGTCTTGTTGTAACAAGATTATTGTTTATATCTGATGAGTTGTTGAAGTGCTTTCAATGGATCATTTAAACCTACACTATTAAATATAGAGGATAATACCCAATTATACCTACATTGAATAATGTCAGAGAAGTATGTAATCCTTCATCACAACTGCAATCATTTCATTTCTAACAAACTTGTAATTATCTAGTACCTGTTCATTTGTAATATATGAGAATTTCTTCCAAGCAACCAACAAAGGAAGTGTAAAAAATGATACTTTTCTTCCTGCAGGCATCAGTGTTACACAATAGATACACAACATATAGTAATAACACATAGATCTGCACTGAGAAATAGGTTACTATTTTTACAAAGGTGCAATACAGAAGCCCTTCTATATCCATTTTGTAGAAATCTCCAGCATATCATTGGCAAAAATACACTGCATCTTTCCTTTATTATTCTAATAAAGGTAAGCATTTTTAAAAATTACTGACATAATCCTACATTAGATTGCAATTATAAACACTGAAAAGAGTGATGCAATCACAGTGTGAATTCAATCAGTCCCTACAACAGCTAGAACAAAAATCCATGTCCTTAAAGAGAATATCACAAAATGCATTAAGCATACATTATTATAGTTTCTGATAATTCATGATTCATGAATCAGGCTTTGTTCATAACCTTCATTTTTACTCTTTCCTTCTTTTGGGGACTGCAATCACCTTTCTCTCTTCATTTTTGTACACGTTATTTTTTCTTACTATCATCATCATCAAAATACCCACAATGCAACTAATAAGCATTTGGTGGTATGCCACAGACTCTGTGCTATGTGGAATGCTATGTGCAATGTGGAGTCCTTGGTGCTCTCTGAGCTTGATTTCAAATTCTGTCTTTTCTCTTAAAACTTCTCCTTTATTTTCCAGGAATTTGTAAATTCCTACCCTCCTTGCTATGACTTTCATTTATTCCTGGATTTTAATATAGTAAGCAGGCGATATCTGTACCATATTATACTTCTTTGCTGCAACTGTTCCACAATAGAAACTATTTGAAAGGGAAGCAAACGATGAAATCACTGAGTTTATTATTAGCTTTGGGGAAATGTCATATTTTTATTAAACTTCACTTATAATATATCCTTTTAGGTTTGTATCTTCTTTTATTTTCTTATGCAGACAGTCCTCAAGTTACAACAGCAATTAAGACAAAAATTTTCATTGCTTAATGATGTGGTCATAAAGCATAACCGCATCACTTAGCAACAGCAATCCCTGCAGTCCCAATTGCCATTATTAACTGAATAGCGGTAGTTATTAGAGGAGGATCCCTTTGCAACTTCCTGCCAGCTTTCCACAACCAAAGTCAATGGCAAAGCCAGCAGGAAGTTTCAAGTCCCAGGCAACTTGCAAGCAGGCTGCCAGGCAAATAAGCAGCTGCTGCTGGGGTAGTTGGGAAAACTTGGGGTGGTTGTTGCCAGGTGAGGAACGAGCGAAAGGGAGATGTGGTGAGCTTTAAGGGGGATGCATGGAATACATGAGTGGTATCTGCTTTATAAATACCTGAGTAGTCCATTGGCTAGACTAGTCCCTTCTAGTACTGACATTCAGTTATTTGTCAATTTCCCCCCCATTCTGTTAATATATTTATGACAAGCAACTTGCATGAAAAATTAACGCTCTTAAATTTAATTATACTATTATCTACAGCATTCCCTTGCTCTACTAATCTGATCATTTTGTTAAGAAAATCCCAGTAAAATTAGTCTGGCATGACCTGTATCCCATATACACCTTTAGATTCTTTCAAACAAACCAACTGTTTGATGTTCTTTTTTAGGATTTTCCTAGGTATTCAATAAATTATTCAATAAACACTTATGTGATCACCTTTGCAAATAAGTGTTCCCTCTTGTGATGGTGTCCCTTCCCCAATTTTTTTCTTTCTCTAAGTAGTAAAATTTTGCCACAGAAGTGACTTTGTTATTTCCATTTGCCATATAAAAATTGTTCAGTACAGCTTAAAATTATTTTAAATGGCTGGAATAACTTTAATCTTAAATCAAATAAAAAGCAACAACTTAAAAATACTCCACAAAGTCAATACTACAGGTAGTCCTTGACTTAGAACCATAATTGTGTCCAAAATTTTCATTGCTAAGTGAAATAATAGTTAAGTGAGTTTTGGGCCATTTTCCAACCTTTCTTGCCACAGTTGTTAAGTGAATCACTGCAGCCATTACGTTAGTAACAGGTTTTGTTAAGTGACTCTGGCTACCCCACTGACTTTGCTTGTCAGAAGGTTGCAAAAGGTGATCACATGGCCCCAGGACATTGCAACCATCATAAATATGAGCCAGTTGCCAAGCATTTGAATTTTGATCACATGACCATGGGGATGCTTCAACAGTCCTAAGTATGAAAATTGGTTATAAATCACTTTTTAAGTGTCACTGTAACTTTGAACAATCACTAAACGAATGGTTGTAAGTCGAGGACTATCCATCTCTTATCCATGTGACCTAGTCTCAATGACCCTGGAATATTCTTGAACCTGCCCTCTAGGATGGCTGAAGACAAGAGTATTAAAACACACTCTAGATGTGTTATTTTAAGATTGGAAGGCTCCAAATAGAGGTCTTAAATGGATTCTGAAATAATATAACAGGAATAATTTTTGGCTACCTGCTGGATTAAATTATTCAAATGTAAGTGCTCATACAGAAGAAGATTGCTTTAAAACTTTCTGATAGATGACTTACTGTAGTTCTTTAGCTAATGATTTATAGGTTATGTTCAGGAGTTGCTAGATGTGCAACTCCTTTCTATAGAAATTCTTATGCTAAGGGCAATTTTAAACTTCGTGATCTTGATTTAGGACACACAGTATGATTGATGGTGAAGATAAAGACTTCATTTTTCACTTGTAGGTATTAAGATTACAGACATTATTTAATATCTGTTCGCATCTTGGATCCTCATCCAAGGAATTTTCCTAGGAGCTGAAACCACCTCAGTGGTGTTGATGGCATCAGTTCCTGGTCAGTATGTGATATACTAAAAAGAAGTTTGCTACTTGATGATCCCTATGCCAAGAACTTACAAATCATAACTTGCAATAGTATATAGCAAAGACCTTGGGAGACTGGGCAAAGAGAGACTGCCAAGGGATCAATCAGATAAACGTGAGAATGGCCCACAACTAAGTATTTGGCAGGGCAAAACGCCCAGAAGACCCCTCCCTAGAGTCTGTTATTGTAGCTTTACAGTAAAATAGAATTAGCTCATCTGGTTGCAATTCTGTCAGTCTTCCCAAGTAGACCCAAAAGGAAACACAACTAGATGAGCTAATTCTATTTTATTGTAAGGCTACATTAACAGAATCTTTCAATTATGAAAGTACTAAACCCCCCCTATCTCCTTTACAACCTGCAAACTTTGGGGTGGGGTCCCTTCTGTCTCTCTTTTTCGGTCAATGAGGGAATTGCAGGCTATGCCTTTTGTTATTTGACTGTTACTTCAGCAGTATCTCTTTCTCCATCTCTTTCCCCATGATGAGCCAACTGTGTCATTCCATGTCAAGTGGTCTGGGGGTCCCTGCTCGAACATCACGGATTTAGATGAAATTTTGTGTGAACATGCACACATGTCCCCAATGAACATTGGCAAAATGTTACGTGTGCCGATGCAATACTTGCGGAGATATAATCATTTGTTTCACCCCATACTGCAGCCTTCTACAGTATGACTCTGAGGTTCCAGCAACTTTGAGACATAATATCTCCGGCAATATTTTGTTGAAAGAAACAAAACTTGGCCATCTTGTACAACTTCTTGTGCTCTATTAAACAAAATAATAAAAACATTCTCATGAGCGATCTCCATCTAGATAATTTGGAGCAAAGTTGGCC
>JANHFL010005623.1:55676-68378 GCA_032468155.1 Oxyrhabdium leporinum
AGTTGTACAAGATGGCCAAGTTTTGTTTCTCTCAACAAAATATTGCCGGAGATATTATGTCTCAAAGTTGCTGGAACTTCAGAGTCATATTGTAGAAGGCTCTGGTATGGCGTCAAACAAATGACTGTATCTCCGCAAATATTGCATCGACTCACGTAAAACTTTACCAATGTTCATGCATGTTCACGCAAAATTTCATCTAAATCCGTGATGCTACAGCAGGGCACTTTTCTGAAATCAGACCACTTGACATGGAATGACCCAACTGCTATGTAAATTATTAGGTTAGTTTTCCTATCACAAGATACACTATTTTTGGCTATTTGCCTGGTCTACTCTGTTGATCCACTTTATCTTCTCAATGGAATTTTGGGGATCCCCTTATATGCAATACCTTCCTTAACCCAGGTACTGTGCAAAGAAAACAGGAATCATCTTGAAAAATTCTGGTGGGAAAGATTTTTAATGTGGTCAAATAATTACAAATATATAAGAGTCTTCTTGGAATCTGAGTGCAAAGGAAATTAGAAATCTTGTATTTGGCAACCAAAATAATGAGTATTTAAATCAGAGGATGTACAATACAGTTAGTCCTCGACTCACAATCACAGTTGAGCCCAAAATTTCTGTTGCTAAGTGAGGCAGTTAAGTGAATTTTGTCCCATTTTACGATCTTTCTTGCCACAGTTGTTAAGTGAATCACTGCAGTTGTTGAGTTACTAACACAGCTGTTCAGTGAATCTGGCTTCCCCATTGACTTTGCTTGTCAGAAGATCGCAAAAAATGATTACATGACCCCGGCACACTGCAACCATCATAAATATGAGTCCGTTATCAAGCATCTAAATTTTGTTCATGTGATCATGGGGATGCTGCAGTGGTTAAGTGTAAAAAAACATTCATATGTCACTTTTTCCAGTGCCATTGTAGCTTCAAACGGTCACTAAAAGAACTGTTGTAAGTCGGGGACTACCTATACAGAGTAGCAGAATAAAGTATGAACTACTACTCTCTTATTACACTCTGATTTTTATTCGGAATAATACATGCGACGGGAACCGTCTTACATGTTAACTTCTATCGAGCTGCAGCTACCAATCAGGCTTTCCTGCCCAATTTTAATTTGATATTCTCCATCTTTTTGTTTACTTAAGATATTTTCTCAAATAGTTTTGAAGATGTCACCATTAAAAGAAAAGTTTACTCTGTAAGAATTCAAGTCTCCTATCTTACCATTGCTGTAAACAGTTCAAATGGTCTCTTACAGCTCGTTCTACCTCAAACAAGAAGTTGTGGTCCCTTTCTCGTTCATTTCCTATCAGACTCAGAAGTTGTTGGCTTAAAAGCAGTCTTTGTTGCTAGTAAGAAATGTAACAATAATGCTCTCAAGAACTCTGTTCATACAAATTATCTACTTGAAGACTATTGTATTCTGGCAAAGTCCACTGCTATTTCTTAAAACCCATTCTTGCTTTTCAAGACACAAATAATAAAACAAAACAAAATAAAATAAAATAAAACAAAATAAAATAAAATAGTTCCATGGCTACTCTGATGCCATTTTCTTCAAACTCCTCAGTCTACATATATACAGACAGGATAAATGAAAGCTGACTAGAAAAATATTTGGTCTGATTTGAACTATATGACTCTTTTTAGAATGAAATGCAATACAAAGATCTTATATTGCAGGCAAGGGCAATCCATTCCCAATCTGACTTGAAGTAGTGTTCATTTCCCATCATCTTTAATCAATACAACCACTGATTGTATTCTAAAATATTTGAAAGGTATCATGTTGACAAACAACCTACCTAGGAGAAATTTCCATAAAATGCTACATATAATTTACAGATATTGTCTCAGATCTAAATGAACAGAAACTATACTAAAACCAAAAAAAATGCTAAGGATTTTTAAACTCATGTTATATTACATTTAGTTAATATAATAGCCAAGATCTTTACAATCACACAATCACATTACCTAACATAGTAAATCTATTTTAAATTGGTATTAGAATGGCCCTTTCCAGCCTACTACATGGAAAAAGGAATGAATTGACAACTAAATTAAAATGATTCATCCAATATTTGTTATCATTAAATAGTTCATTTCACACAAGCAAGGAAGTTATTGGCTATTCAAAGATAACTTTTGCTAAAATCCAATGAATAATCTTTTTGGAAGACCTACTGAAAATAGTAAAACTGTCCAAGGGAATTGCATTAGCCACAGAAGAAACTTGTTTTATATAAAAGATTCATATTGACAGGTATCATGTTTTCCAGTTACCCAACTGCAAAAATTCAAACTGTTGATATGTAGTTGCTTATATATATTTAGGGACCAGGGAGGTGAATAAAGAACACGATAATTCATTAATAGCTAGCTGTAAAAAAATTCCCACTGTGTTATGGGTTTAGGAGGTATCATAAAATCAATTTATTCTACTTATTTCTCCTCTTTATAATAAAGTCATTTCCTAATCTTTTGCTGGCTAAATTACATGGTCCCAGTTACCAATATTCACAAACTGATGGAAACATGTTTCAATATTCTTATTGGCACATTGCAAGTAAAAAGGCCAGTAGATGCAATTTAAACCACATGCTATTAATTATTCTTAGTTCATAACTCCAAAACTAGACTTTTCTAGACTGTCTTTCATATATGTTGGAATTCACCAGCCAGTTGCCAAAATCAGCAAAATGTATTTCAAAAAAAAAAACACTTTCCAGTTAAAATTCTAGTCAGCATATTTTAAAACACTGCAGTTTTCATACTGCATTAACAACACATTAAAATAGTTTAAATTATCTTCAGCCAAGGGAAATCCCAGCTGTACTATCTGCCTGTTAGTAAAAACCACTCTTTAGTTCAATTAGTTCTTTTAAACAAAATTTTAAGTGCTACCAGTGAAATTTTAAACTAAGGACATCAGACATATCATAAACATCCTTTTGATCAACAGACTGCGACTTCATAAGAAAAGATTAATTTATTTGAGCAAGGAGTAACTGTCAGTGACAAAGTCTAACTATAGCGGTTTAAAACAAAACAAAAAACTAATTGGGATAACGGGAGATAATTGAATAATCAGGCAACAAACAGAAATGAATATAAAAAAGTGAGAACATGATATAAGATCCTACAAAATATCTGATAAATTAGTGAAGACAAAATGGTTGCTATAGCCCATTTCCAACAACAGTAAACAATGAAATTATGCCACCCGAAATTACTAACAGAGCCAATTTGTGCTGATCAGATGCCTTTACAATGGATCCAACTCTCCATTCTCAATCAGTCAAGGAACTGAGCCAATAGGAAAGGGATGTTTGTAAGCAATATTCTCCATGTGAGTAAGGTGATTCATTGCACCAGAACCGTTAATGATAGTCTTCGACATACAACTGGTCATTTAACCATTGTTTGGGTTCAGAAAGAGTGCTTTACCTCCCATGAAACTTCTGCCATAATAAAATTTACACATCACCACCACCACCACCACCACCAGCACCACCACCACCACATGGTCCCAATCTCACCTTTAGATCCTTGATATTCATCAGGGACTTTAATTCTATATTATACTTATGACTGTTGGCTTGCCAAGAGCCCAGTCTTGCCAAGCACCCCATGATCATGTGATTGTCATTTGCAATCTCGTCTGCCAGCTTCCTCAAAAAGTCAATGACAAAGATGGCAGGGACAAGCAGAGGGAACAGCCTGGACTGCCCACCTACCTATCCAGCCATGCATGGGAGTCCTCAGTCAGCTTCAGGACTTACCATCAAGCAACTTACCTTTCTGTTTTTCTGCAACTTCTTTCAGACATGTCAGCCAATGCTTTCTACAGATGACACCTCATGCCATTTTGAAAGTGGGCACTACTGTCACAATACTTTTTAAAAAGCCTCCTAAAGAATTGTCAAAACAGTGTCCGGCACAAAGCAACTTCTATAAGAAGGCTGCACCTCGCATCAGCTGGGCATGTCTGTCAAAAGATGCAGAAAAATGGAAAGGTAAGTTGCACGCCATTAGGCCCTGGAGTTGGCTGAAGACTTCCGTGTGTTGCTGTCTGATGAGAAGGCCTAAGGTGTTAGTGACTTGACAGTTTTGCATGTCTCGGTAAGCCCTGGAACCACTCAAAGGTTCTTTCACATTGTTGGACAGCTGGCTAGGGAAAAGGCCAAAGGCCTCCAGCAGTTTCAGGTATGCAAGTAGGTCCAGAAGCCAATGCTTTCTGTCCCATAGCAAGTTTCCATATGCTGGTAAGCCCCAAGTCCGCTCCCAACCCAAGCCATCCCCACATTCCTCTTAATACTCTGTGTAATTGTTTAATGAATGCAACTAGATGAGCCAGGATTGCCATCATTGAAGCAATCACATGTTCAGTCACGTGATGTTTCATTTAATGACTTAGCTCTAGTACTAATTGCTGTATCAGTATCAGGAGTACCTACTGTGATCAAGTTACTTCTCCTTTCTCCAGAAGTAGTAACATTCTCAGATGTAATACTTATTCTGTGTGGGTAATAAGAAAGTTACCAGAGACCTAACACCTGAGTCAAGTAATGTAGGATTCATGGAACCTATACATCTTCAAATTGTATTATCATTTTTAAAAAAAAGGATTGAAAGTCCTATTCCTCCTATTCTTCTAGAAAAATGAGTGTTACTAGGAATATGTCATTTGAGTATCCCAACAAGAATGAAATAGATTCAAAATAGTATCAACAAAGCAGGATGGCACTATTTCTGTAGCCAAGAGCAATACATTTTTTTTAAATGTATTTCTGACTCCTGAAGACTGTAACAATAATGTTACTGGAGGCAGTATATTGAAATTTGGGAGTGGTTGCTGCTGCTATCGCAAGATAGATTCAGTAAGCAAACTAGGTTCAATAAGCTTCCACAAGACTCAAAACATCTATTTTGTTGCTTTTCTCCTTGAACCATTGTCACTACATTAATGAACTGAGACATCTGCAAAAATAGATTGAAAGTCATATACAGTATACATTTTCCACTATCCATAAAAACATGAGAAAACTAAAATAAGATGTCAGATAGAAACTTATACATACCTATAAGTGATGAAAAATAAATACCTTACAAAGAAAGTTAATAAGAGAAAGGAATACAAATGCTGCCTAAGCATACTATCTAGTATGAACATTATTTTTAATCAAAAAGCTCAGTTTAAGACTTGACTGAATGAAAACTAAGAACATCTAATAAATGAATTGGAATTATTTTCATGTATCAGTATTTCTATCATTTCTTTAAACAAGAGTCCGCAATCTACAACCATGAATTGTCCATTCAAAATCATTCAACCCATGTTTCCCCAAAAACCTATATTCATCCAGACCACAAAGAGGGAAGATCACTTGCCACTTCCTCGGGTGGCCATTTTGGCAATGGCTTCACCAGGCACTTTGACATGTGAGGAGCAACTATTGCCCCCAAAATGGTGATGGCTGCATAGCCTCTGGCCCCTACACAAAGGAAGATTACCAGTTGTTAATTCAGAGTCATGAATTCATTGCCCTCAAATTCAATGGCTTTCCTACTTTAAGATGAATGTATGATTGTCTACATGAAACCAAATATTTTACCAATACAGGTGGGAGTAGGATTGAATAGAGCTTTGATTTTTACATAGAACTGATCTTCATCGTATACTCAGATCAGAAACTCAACTGGAAAGGATCCAGGTAATCCATCTCATCCAAAGCACTCTGTAGTTGAAGCCCAATCACACACTGGAGACTGGTCTATAATTCTCTTAAGCATGGAGTTCCTGTAGATGGCATTTCCTTATATCTCAGACTTCAGCAAATTCCCTCAATGAGATCTCCTCAGGCAGAAAGAAAAGGCATTCTTGGAGCTAACTAGGCCCTTAGCCATGTAGGGTTTTAGAGGTGATAACCTGGATTTGCACCCAGAAGCTGACTGGAAACCACTGTAGCTATATTGATGAAGCTAATATGCTAACTATTAAAACTTCTGAATGGTCTTCAGAGGCAGTATGATTAAATAAAGCTACAAATATCGATGGAAGAGAATATTTGTAGCTCAGATTTGAACTGTGTTGAACACACAGCTACAACTATGAATGACCAACTTACACCAGTAATTATACTCCTGAGAACTGGAGTAGGAATTATCAACCTCTACAAGGCATTCAATGGCTGCTACGATCAATAAATCATTCAATTTATTTTTCAGAACAACTATATTAATACTTTTTACATCTAAAAGAAAGCCAATTACTTGTTAGATTTATGGCAGCTTACAGGGATGCTGAATTTCTTGTGAAGAGGAAAATTCCCTTTAAAAATGGATTTGAAGCATAGGTTTCCTTGCTGAGCATTGACTTAAAAGTGGTAGTGACATTATTAGCCAACAAAAAGTTTCTTGAATGAGACAATTTTGATTTTGCTCAGCTCTTGGTCAAGAAATGACCTTATCCAATCCGCTTGCTCCTACCATAATACATTCCATTCTCATGCTATTTCAATAACTTACACTGTAGTTTCTTATGCAAATATGCATAAGAATGTCATCTTGATTGTATGTAAAAGAAAAATTAAGAAAAGAGGCACTGTAAAAAATAATTAGCCATTTTTTTCTAAAAAAAAGAATTCTAAGTCTAAGTTTGTAGACTTATCTTCCGGTTTATATTAATTATGCTGTATGTGTTTTTTCTAAATAAATTATTTTTTTAATGCCATATTAATGGAATATTTATGTTACAATCATTTTGGGGGAGTAGTGCTAGTAATTTTGATTAAAATTAGCAGTTTCCACATTGGTTTGTCACAATGTTTAAAATATACTCTATACACAACACATTTTACCTTTATGAAAATTATTCTAAGCGTAACACCATGACTTGAAATATTCAGATAATTACCAATTTTAAGGAAATACTAAAAAATACAACATTACAATATTCCATCTTAAAATTGTAATTGCTGCACACACTAATAATTTAGATACTAAAAGTAGTGTTCTCTTCTTGTATTCAGAACAGCTGCATGACTTAAGCAACGCTGTAAGACAATGCAAAAATAAGATCTTCGATTACTGCTCATATTGCTCATTTATATGCGAGACCTGAAGCAACCTCTAATGTCAGACTAGTATCCAGTATCAATTGAGACACAGTAACAGGGTTCATCTTACATACAATATATTCTTTCCTCAAGTGTTTTAACAAGTGTATTTTTATGATTTCTCCAATGTATAGTATGTAAGAAGTCAGGCTTTTTGTTTGCTGAATATTTTAATATATACAATCTACATTGTTAAGCTTTGTACAGTAAAGGAATAGTACTCCTTTTGATTCTATTGTGATCAGAGCTTTCTTCTTTAGCTATCTGGTGTATAACTGATAAGCAAATTAATATACAATGACAACTTCCAAGTTAAAAACATACAATACAGCCGTGCTCAATTTATCAATATTTAAATTAAATAAAACGTTGTGCAGATTATTTCAGGCTACAAATAGCAAATATGAAAAGCATCTTCCAGTGATGGTTGAAATTTTCTTCTAGTGATTCTGTAGAAACCATAGTGTTTAGCTGTCAACATTCTCGTTGGCTTAGTAATATATTATATATTATAAAAATAAATGTGTATAAATATTATAGTCAATGTAACATGATATAATTAGGGGTTATATAAAATATTACAATGTAGATAAGACAAATGAATTACCGTAAGTATTCCACACCTCATGCCCTATTATCAAATATTTGTGGAATGCTTTTCAATATCTACATTCATTACAAACACCTTTTTCATTTCACTAACCAAGTCAGAGAGACTATCTGTATCATGGAAAGTGAACCTGACATAGTATCTCATACACCGAAGACCAGACATACCTGTTATTATTGTTGTTGACAATATCAGTTTAAGACTGTTAAACAGCCAAGAGAACATTAATTTTTGCTATATACCTATGTCACGTGTACATTTTTAAATACATTTTTTTCATTTATTTTCAGATACTATAGCCATAGGCTATCTTTTTTTTAAATCACTTTTAATAAAAATAAAAACCTGGCTAGCCACACTACAAACCAGACTGGAAACATTTTTTTTTGAGAAACTTGGCAAAGCAAAAAGACACACTTGAAAGGCAGCCAACCAGCACCTTGCACAGAAGCAAGGGAAAACTTCAAACTTTTAATAATAAGTAACCAGTCATAGTTAGAAATAAATGCATCTGGGTATAAATGCTTTCGTACCCCGAGGCTGTCCCCCTCTGCCGTCGTCCCCTTTGGCTTCGCAGTGGTTATTTTCCCCGTTTACAAGCAGGAAAGCGGAAGCCGCCGATCTAACAACCCCATTCTCCAAGCCCAACAATTGCTTGCTTGCTTGCTTGCTCGCTATGGCTGAGAGAAGACAAGCCAGCGGACCGAGACCCCGGGCATCCTCATGCCCGGAGTCCTCCTGCGACTTCTTGGGAGAGGCTCCAAACTCAGCAATCCGACGAGGCAGCTGGGCTGGAAATAGGCTCTCGAGTTTCCTTTGGAGTCACCTCGCCCTGCAACTTCCCCGATGGCGAGGGAACCCGCTCCCCGCCCTACATCTCCCGCGTTCGCCCCGTCGCTCCAGAAACAGCTACCATAAGGAGCTCGCGGGCTCCTTTCTCACCGCTTCCGACGTTGGTGAAACCCCCCACCTCGAGAACTCCGGATCCGCGACGGGAGAACGCCAAATTCTCTACCCCAGCCCTTTCTGGCTGCAAGAAAGCCCTTCCTTTCTTCGCCCCTCTGCGGGCATCTTACACGCCCCACGGAGCCGTCCGGGAAGGTGCAGAGCCGTTCCCCGGTACAATCTCCCGAGGACAAGGCAGCTTCCCCCCCACACACATACACTTTCTCTTCATCCCCAAGCCCCACTTTAAACCCCGGCCCCCTCAAGCCCCAGGACGCCCCCCTGTGGAAGAGGCGACACGTCCAGGGTCGGAAGAACTACCGCTGCCCCTGCAAACTCTTTCCCTGAGAAGAAGCAGGCATTCCTCACTGCAGACCCGCTACTTCCTCTCCGCCCCTTGCATGTGGGAATGCACTCACCGCCCCCGGGAAAAGCCGCCGAGCGCGCCTTCTGCCCCGCGTCTCTCTTGCCTTTCCCCACCTCACGCTCAGCTCGCGGCCGCCATTTTGATCTCTGTCTGGATTTAAAGTAGGAACCAGCCTCCTCAAAGAGCTGGAGCCAGTCCGGCAAGCGCGTAGTCATCTGGGACTTGTAGTTCACCAGTTTCCCCACCAAAGGGACACCCGGCTCGAAAAGCCTCTGCGACTGGCCTCGCCTCGCCTGAGTTCTCTCACGCCGCAATGCCCTTTGGGGTTTGTAGTCACTAACCAATAATGTTCATCCTGGCTTCTCCAAATCTTTTTAAAGAACTCTTTGAGAAAAGCGTGCGAGCTAATCCTCTGCGTCCCTGGACATGCGCCAAAATTAATTTGTTGGTTTTACATTTTGAAAATGTCAGCTGCCTCAGGCTTTTAAAAGAGATGTGCGTTGGTGTGAAAGTGTAAAAATTGAGCATAATTAAAATACCTTTATATTCCTGCCTCAAAAAGTTGAATGGAACTAAGTATCAGCAACTTTAAAGCTAGAAATTTTTAAATTCAAATTCTCATATAAAGATTCACGAATCTTCATTATTTTCACATAGATGTAATCTCAGAGTCACTGTCTAGTGGTTAAGGTGATGGATTAACCTACCTCATAGGACTGTTCAGACTTTCGGTAGGGAAAGGTGTGCATCACATGTTTTATACATCACCTTAGGCTTTTGAAGGAAAGGGGAAATATAAATCTATCAAATATTCCCCAAATTTTACCATTAATTCACAGTTTGCACCTAGATTATGGCACATGGGATGAATTCTGACAGTCCTGATAGTTCTTTTTACCTTGGTCTAAGCAAAATTAGAATGTGATCAAATCTCATCAAGAACTCAGGTTGCACTATACAATTCATGGCACTGATGTACTCTAAAAACGTGACTGCAAGTCATAGATTCCTGTAATACCCAACCTTAATCACTTGACATGCACATAGACTACAATTTCAAATATTCCCAGCAAGAAGGCATCAAGTTGGAAAAGTATGAAAGCCCATCAGCAGATTTCATCATTGGCCATGGATTTCACAATTTTTTAGAAACCTTCTGAACTGTTCCTCTTCAAATCCAGGAGCTCAGCTAAGAATTACCAGCCATCACATCCAAAAGTCTAGGAATTATGGATGGGCAAAAATCTGAGGAGAATCATGATGCAGATCCCAACTCCTTGTACTTTTCCCCTCACAATCGAGTTTATTTTCTGCTGAAATGACATATCCTTTGTTTCTCATTCCCTCTAAAGAGGTTGGTTAAATCTATTGGAAGAAATATCCATCTAGTTGAGTTCCAAGCCAGGAGAAAAACACTGGAAACATGGAGGCTGTAGGGCTTTGAACTTGAGCTTCCTGTTCCTGTGCAAGAACATGTATTCTATTGGCTGTTATCAGACTCCCATAGGGCCATGTAGGGATCAAGTTTGTCTGAGCAAAGTTTGGTTGAACTTTGGAGGGTGATGCAATGTCCTTAGGAGATTGTGCAATGTAGTGAGCTCTGTGTCTTAGTGGGTTAATCCTATTATGTCCTGAAGAATCATGTCTTAATTCCTTCACCCTGGAGCTGAAGGTCTTTTGTTTTTTGTAGATAGGCTGGCCCAGTCTTTCTTAATGGGCACAACATCTCTGCTGGGGAAAGGGAACTGGGTCTCTGAGTTTCTGTCTCCCTTAAGATTTTTTATTTCTCTTTTAGGGTAAATATTTTATCCTGCCTTTTTAAAATATTCCTCAAAATATTTCATTCTTCTAGGAAGGGGTGGTGGCGGCTTCCCACAAATGGATGATTTCTGTAATGCTGCCCACATTTTTATCCTCCTAAGTCCGGGATTGCCCCACCCATGCAGAGAGAAGATAGTGGCTAAGAAAACAGTGAGCTCTAAGTTGGCTAAGGGGTTGTGGAAGTAGCATTACTGTATGTTCTCCCAAGTGAGATCCACTTTAATTCCAATTGTACCATTGCTCACGTCCAGAACTCTGAAGGCTCTTCCAATTGAAGGCCAGCATGTAGAATCTCTTAGAGGCTAAGAAAGATAGCATGGAGAAAACAGAGAAGAGCATAAGCCATCATTTAATCATGCCAGGATATGGAACAATGGTCAGGACTAGTTTACCAGCCAGGTAAACCAAACGAGAGTGGAGGGCTGGATCTTTGCATTGCCCAGATTACTCTTCATTAAAACCATCTGTCTTGACACATCTTGTCACTGAGGTTCAAGGAATCAAGAGTTAGATTTGGAGCCTGAAGTATTCAGGTTCTCTATCCAATACAGGGTGGGAAGCATCTGGCCTGTGAAATTAATCTGGTTGGCCTTCTTGGAGCAAGGTGTCATCCCAACAAGTCTTAATTGTAAAGAAGCATAGTGAAGTAAAATAATATCACCAGTGGTGGGATTCAAATAATTTAACAACCGGTTCTCTGCCCTAATGACCGGCTGGGTGGTCATGTGACTGGGTGGGCGTGGCCAACTCAACATCACTCATGTCTCCTCGCCCCTCCCAGCCACTCTACAAAAAGTTAGATCCCGGTTCTATTGAACCGATGCGAATCGGCTGAATCCCACCACTGTTCCCACCTATTTATCTACCTGCATTTTACATGCTTTCAAACTGCTAGGTGGGCAGGAGCTGGGGCAATAACAGAAGCTTACCCTGTCATGCAGTGCTCAGGTCTTGAATCTGGGCTGTCAGCTTTCCAAGTGACAAGTTCAGTGTCTTTAGCCGCTGAGCCATCATGCCCCATGAATACCGAATAAAGAGAACAAAGAAAGAGAAAGTGAAAAACAAAAATACAGAAAGAAATGATAGAAATTGAAAGAAGCTTCTAATTTCATAGAATCATAGAATAATGAGGCTAGAAGGGATCTTAGAGGTCTTCTAGTTCAACTTCCTGCCCAAAGCAGTAGTCTTGATATCATCTCAGACAAATGATTGTCCAGTCTTTTCTTGAAAACATCCAGTGATGGAGCACCCAAAACTCCAGGAGGCAAACTATTGCTTAATAGTTCTTACTATCAGGACATTCCTCCTTATTTTCAGGTTGGATCTCCTGACAAGCTTCCATCCATTGCTTCTTATTCTGCCCTCAGGTGCTTTGGAGAATAAATTGACGCCTTCTTCCCTCTGGCAGCCCTACATGTACTGGAAGACTGCTGTTGACTATTCACTGACCAACAAAGGAAAAGTACCCTATGTACATTCAGCCTTCTTAAACATTGCTATTTTGCACATTGTTAGCCATTTGATTGTCTTCTGTTCTGAACTGAGCAGCATATCCTGAGATTTAGGTGATAACCAGTGGTGGGATTCAGCTGGTTTTCACCAGTTTGGTAGAACTGGTAGCTAACCTTTTGTGGAGTTCAGTGAACTGGCTGATCCCACCACTGGCTGGTCTCCCTTGCCTGGTGCCCCTCCCCTCCCAGCCCCTCCTTTTGTCGCCTGCCTGAGCCTCACCCGCACGCTCACCTCGCCTGCCTTAGCCACTCGCCTTGACACGTGACGCCTGGCCTCACCTCGACACTGAGAGACCAGGTGAGCGGAGTTCTCATTGG
>JANHFL010005623.1:68478-101992 GCA_032468155.1 Oxyrhabdium leporinum
CTAGTGGGATTTGAACCGCTAGATTGAATCAGCAGAAGTGGCCTGCAGTTCAACACTCTAACCACTGCGCCACCTATATATAATAACTGAATAAAAACTGGGATGAAACTTAATTGATGTATCACTTCAGACAATAATGCTGCCTGATTTTGCAGTAAAAACCCTGAACTCTTATGAGGGTTGCTATCTTGTTTGTTTGCTTGGTGCCTAGCACCTTAAAACACGTCTAATGCCTAGCATATAAAATTAGCTATTAGGAAAATAACCACGAAAACTTGGAATTAAGGAATCCCATTGTGTTAAAACAAACACAATGTTCCCAATTTACTATATTAATTGAAAATTGAAACAGATGTTGGTGGAAAGAGATGCGAGCTGGAGATGCAATCATATGAAAGATTTGTTCACAGCTTTGTTTTAAGTTTAAAGATTTACGAGGCTGTGCTGGAAATATAAATTGCAAGCCTAAAACTGATATTGCCATTACCATCATTATTGCAGAATTAGTCAAATAGATCAATGACATACAAAGTAGCATCATTCATTATGCAGAGATGCATAGGTACATCTACTTTTAGTTCATGCCACCTTCACAAATAACCATCAATATAGTCCATCATATTTCCATATTTTTAAAACTTGCATTTTGAAATAATTACATTGATTTTAATCTTTGTTACGAAACATTTAATCCTATAAAATACAACTTTCTAAATGTAGATGATCTCAAAATGTTCCATTCTAAATACATTTTCACTAAACGCATACAGTATGAGTTTTAATACTCAGGGAAAAGCTAGGATCAGAAATGTTAGCATTTCTTAGCTGCCATCCTTTGGATTTTTGCAGCAAATAACTCCAGTCATTCTAGGGAAAGAGATGTAGAGCCAGTTTTGTGTAGTGCTTAAGGGACCAGGCTGAAGATTGGGACATTGGGAGTTTTAGTCCCACCTTAGGTACTGTTGGAAGAAATATCCATCTGGTTCAGTTCCAAGCTGGGAGAAAGACACCGGAAACATGGAGACTGATTGGAAAGATGGTTTAATGGTGAAGCAGAACCACCAAGCACATGGGTCCTGGGCAGCTGACCACATGAAGTTGAGTGTGTGGGGGTGGGGGTGGGAGGTATACCTTCTCTTGAGCTTTGAACTTGAGCTTCCTGTGCAAGAACATGTATTCGATTGGCTGTTGTCAGACTCCCGTGGGGCTATGCAGGGGTCACAGCTGGCTCTGTAGGTCGTCTGAGAAGTTCGGTTGAAGTTTCTGAGGGTGGTGCAATGTCCTTAGGAGATTGTGCAATGTAGTGAGCTCTGTGTCTTAGTGGGTTAATCCTATTATGTCCTGAAGGGTCATGTTTTAATCCCTTCACCCTGGAGCTGAAGGTCTTTTGTTTTGTAGACAGACTGGCCCAGTCTTTCTTAATGGGCACAAAATATCTACTGGGAGCAGGGAGCTGGGGCTCTGAATTCCTGTCTCCCTTAAGATTTCTTATTTTTCTTTTAGAAGAAATATAATATTCTGCCTTTTTAATATTTCTTAAAATATTTTATTATTCTAGGAGAGGGGTGGGTGATAACTTTCTACAGATACTTCAAATTCTTATATCGATACATTCTAAATTCACCATCCTAAATATACTTACTAATCAATTGCATGCAATGAACATCAATACAAATTTATAAGAAACAAATGTATGTTAAAACCCATTCCCCATTTGTATTTCAGCATACTAGCTTTAAAAAAAAATAAAAAGAAGACTTTACTTGGGGTGCAATGAATTAAAGTTCCTTAATGTTACTGTCTTAATACACATGTTAATGTCAAGTGAGTCACACCCGATTTTATGACCTTTTTACCACTGTTGTTAAACAAATCACTGCAGCTATTAAGTGAATCTGGCTTCCCCCCTTGACTTCGTTTGTCAGAAGCCAGTTGGGAAAGTTGCAAATGGCGTTCACTTAATCCTGGGATGCTGATGCTATTGTAGATATATGTCCGTTGCCTGATTTTTTATTACATGACTGTGGTGATGCTGTGATAGTCATAAGTACAGGGACTGGTTGTAAGTAACATTTTTCAGTGCCACTGCAATTTTGAATGGTTGCTAAACGAATGGTTGTTAAGTCAAGGACTATCTGTATCAAGAAAAAGCAATTGTAGAGGGAGTATTCAGCTGAAATAACCTGGAGAGAGTGCTGCTTAGCATAAAAATAAAAGGTAATTTAAAGGAACACGACCAAAGTTTATAAATATGTAAATGGAGAGAAGAATTGCATTCTAATCAAATATGATATTGCAGCCTGAGATAACAGATAAGATTGCACCCATTCAGGTCCACTTACATAAGCAAAATAGACTAATAGATTTATTTTACTTCCAGTGCTGAAGGTAGGACAGTATTCTTCACTGCACCTAAAAATAGCAGGTTAGTTTAAGGGATGCAAGACAAACCATGTGGCATGTTTTACAGACTGGAAAGCAGTCTCAGGGTAAACCTCTCCAGGGGCTGCTTTTGCTGACAGCATCTATTGACTTAGGCAGTTATTTCTCTCCACTTAATGGCCGATGTCCAGGAAGCATCTCCTGCTCTTTAAAAACCAAAAAGATAGATTCAGATTTGGTAATGCTAAAAATAAACACACTGTAACTAAGAGGAATTAATTAGTCATGACTCATTTGATTTCAAACAGCTCACCCAGGATATGCCTGCATTTGGATCAAACCTTTTGGCCTTAACAAGAGGAACAAGGAAGGAAATGTTGTAAAGAGAAAAGCTACAACAGTTCCTGGGTTTTATAAGTCATGTTAAGCCCTCATACATTTAACAAACCACAACTGGAAAGATTTGCACAACGTATTAAGCTAAAACTAGAAAAACCAATTTTGTCCCTAGAATACATATGAATCTAGTCTATGTACAAAAGATAAATCAGGAGGAGTTGAGGATATGGCTTTGCTGCCACAAGCACCAAAGGATATGCTGTTTGCTCAATCAAAGCTGTTCTGTATCAATATATCAATCAAGTAAGGAAAAAGCTCTAAGACGCAGCCAGTTTTGCATTGCCACAATATAAAAAAGATGATGAAACTCTAGAAAGAGTGCAGAGAAGAGCAACGAAGATGATTAGGGGGCTGGAGGTGAAAACATATGAAGAATGGTTGCAAGAAATGGGTATGTCTAGTTTAATGAAAAGAACAATTAGGGGTGACATGATAGCAGCGTTCCAACATTTCCACAAAGAAGACGGGGTTCAACCTATTCTCCAAAGCAACTGAAAGCAGGACATGAAGCAATGGATGGAACTAATAAAGGAAAGACCAACCTGGAACTAAGGACACATTTCCTGCCAGTTAGAACAATTAATCAGTGGAATGGGTTCCCTTCAGAAGTTGTGGGTGCTCCAACACTGAAGGTTTTTAATAAGAGATTGGACAACTATTTGTCTGGAATGGTATAGGGTCTCCTGTTTGAGCAGGGGGTTGGACTAGAAGACCTCCAAGGTCCCTTCCAACTCTGTTATTCTGTTAATATAGTCCTCCAGTTACCTTCTAGCAAATGTTGGAGTATTGCAAAGGATGAGGAGCTGTTATCCACTGGTGGGGTCCTGTTCAAGAGATTTGGAGATATGAAAAACTATCAGGAAATACTTTTAGTACATATCAGTGTCCCCATTACATGTTCTGAAGAAGATATATTACATTTAAAGCCCTTGGCACAGAGTCATAGAGTTGGAGGTTGTGTGAGTGAACTCCTGGGGGTCCAGAGTCCAAATCCCTGCTCAGTGCAGAAAACCGAATCAAAATATTCCACAGCAATAGCTATCCACTTTTTGCTTCAAACTTCCACGAAAGGGAAGTCCACTGCCACCCTGGGTAATTAGTTCAACTTTGGTTGATTTTCTCTCCCCTAACTTCTAATCAGAAGTTTCCTACAATTTACATTTTTTCATTCATCAAACAAAAATTACACATTTGAACAAATAAAATAAGAAAATAAAAATGTGACAGGGACGATAGGCATACCAGTGTGCTTACATATGCCCCTTTATGGATCTCTTAAATATGGAGTGAGGTCCACAGAAGTTAAGTTAGAATTACAACTGTGAAAGTTAACAGCTGAGACAATTGTTCATTATTCCATGTGCTACATAGTGGCATGAGAGACAATATTTCCTCAACTTCATCTGTGTAACATCCAATTAAGTATTAAAAAAAAACTATCATCTCCAGCTCAATTGTCTTTTCTCAAGACTAAGCATACTTTAGTCTTTCTTCATAGGGATGTTTCCAATGTCCTGATTATTTTTGTTGCTTCTGAACCTGTTCCAATTTCTCTGAAAGCTTAATTTGTGAAACTAATAACTAAATACAATACTTGAGGTGATGTTTCACCAAAACATAAGAGAGTGAAATGATTGCTTTTCATGATTTGGAAGTTATGATTCGGTTGAAACTGCATTTGCCTTTTCTGCAATCACATCACTCACTGTATCATACAGTAGTTTTCAGTTTATTTCCCTGAACTTATATCTGTGCATTTGATTTTTATTTCCTAAATTGAGAATTTTGCACTTGACACTGTTAAATATAATTCCGCTATTTGCAATGCCTTTATTGAGCTTTATTTCTGACTGCAACAGTATTAGCTAATTCCTCCAGCTCTTTACCCAAATAATGAATGAAAATACTGAAGAGCAGAGGGCCAAGAAATAATCATTTGATATGCTATTTGACACCTCTCTCCAATTTGGTGAGGAAAAATTATTGAATATTCCCTTAGTGTAAATTTTGAACTAGTGATGTTTCTACCTAATTGCCATGTTATCCAGCCACTTCTTAACTAGCTTGCTAATGAGCCTATCAGTGAATACTGTGTCAACTGTTTGATTGAACTCAAGATAGATGTATATACTATAATTACAGCATCCCCCAATTCTGCTAAGAACCTTACTCAGGCAAAATATAATATTAATCTGGAAAGCTTTGTTCTTTACCGACACATGCTGATTTCACATTGTTTTCAAATACTTACAGACTGATGTATTTATGACCTTCTCTAGAATCTTCCCAGGTAGTAATGTCAGATGGACAACTCCTTCTTCCTCTTTTGGAAGGTGCAGATAACATTTGTTTTCTTCAGCCATGTAAGACTTAACCAGATCTCCTGGATTTAAAAAATGATGCTTAAGGGTTTGGTCATTAGAAAGCTCCTTTGCTAAAACCTTAGAATCTTAGAGGTTTAAACTAATTCATAATGAAGAGATATTCTGCAACCACACTGCTATCATTGTCAAGCTTAAGTCCTGCACTTTCAATTCGCTCTTCATGGTTTCCCGGTGGATCACACGGCTTTATGCTGGAGGAAACTGAACCAAAAGAGGAGATGAATAGCTCTATTATTTAATTGATTATGCTGCCCATCTTACTATTCAGAGTGACTCTGCAGCAGGTGTATTTAACCATTATAAAAGTGATGCTAAAATCAATATAAAAATTTCCTTTGATTCAGGCTTTATTTCTGGTGACTTAAGAGTTCCACATAGTTTTATTGCCAACAGTACTGATATGACTGGCCACATTTTTTCCCAGGTTATTGTTTAACTTCATAGTCTTTCCATCAACTGTAGATTTTCCTGGAGGTCTCCCATCCAAGTACTAGCCATGATTGACATTGCTTACCTTTCTAGCTTAGAAAAATATAGGATTTTTTTTGGGTGTAGCAATATGGTAATTATGGAAGTATTATAGAAAAAGATAATAGAACAATTGCTATTTCAAACTTAAAATGAAAAAAGAGCAAACTAAAAAGTCTGGGATATTTCTGGCCTTTTCATTCTCTCACGAAGGACAGGCACAACTATGGTCACAATGTTTCTGCAATTACATGATCACAATGTAAACATTGCAGTGTCCTATGGACACATCAGGCAAAGTCAGTGGAAAAACCAACAGTAGGTCCCAAATAGTGATGTGACATTGCACTTAATGGTGTGCGATTCACTCAACAATGGCAACTGAAAGAAAAACGTGGAATTTCCATTGCTAAATGGAGTGGTGAAATGACATCTCACTCTATAACTACATCGCTTAGTGCTGGAAATTATATTCCCAATTACTGTCATTAAGTGAGAACTATCTTGTATAGCCTTTTAAAAGTATTATGAAACATTGTATTCCAATTTAATATTGGGAGCTGCAGTTTTAGTGTCTTTTCAGTTATCACCTTTTGAATCACCATCACATGTGGAACTGATATTTTCATAGATTCTCTCAGAAGATTCAAGCTGGGAGCATCATATGGTTGTCTTGATTTTCAACCTTTCAATCCTTGGTCAGTTTTCAAGTCATTTCTCATTAACTGATCATAAACACGAAGCAAGAATTTTCTACCCCACCTGTTAAGGTCCACTGGAGATATCCTTCTGAAGATCTTCACTGTTCTTTTTTTTTTCATCCTGAACATTATGAGTTCTAGACAAACCTCAGTAATTCACTGCTCCCCTCTTATCTAATAAAGTCTCATTCCTGTACACCGTGAAGGCTAATCTACAAACACTATAGTTATACAATCCCATTCTCATAGATTACAGTACAATATAGCCTCTTTGGATTTTTAGGCTGGTGCCTTAACCACTACACCAAATTGGCTCTTTTATAACTCCTCATAAACAAACACTTCACTCCAGCTTCCCAGGACAGATTCTCTATTCTTATAACCATTGTAGGAAGAGAGCAGTGTTCATTTACTAGCAATACATCAAAACGAATCGGATAGTACCTTTTCCCTCCAACAAATTTTATTCAAAGACATCTCTCCCCCCCCCCCGAAAAGTTCATAAAATCTTTAGCCTTTGAATAAAATGTGTCAGTAGGGAAAAGGAGCTACCGCTGTCCTGATTTTTCTTCTTCTTCTATCCTTGTACATCTCTGTTATTACGAATTGAATTTAAGAGTGAAAGCTATTAGCCCAGGATTGCTGATGGCGCTCTCAATATCTATTTCTTATCTCTGCAACGGTCCGAACAGGAGAAAAGAAATGTGTGTGTCTGTCTCCTTTTTTCTTTCCGCATACAGCATTCAGGATGATTAGCAGGAAGAAGGGAGAATAATACGTATAATACTCTATCCTAGTCCTTTCTGACAGGAAACGGAGGATGGCGCGGATTCCGTTTTATCTTTAAGCCTCGCTCCGCCCCTCGCTCCTCGGTTACCATGGCAATCCCAAAGTGGAAAGGGAGGGGGAGAGTTGCGATTGCAGTTCTCCTTCTTCGAGGCTGCATCTCGGTCGTTTGGAACCCAGCTCCTTTCGGACAGAGCGCGGTCCTTGCCTTCCCCAAGGTCGGGACCGTAATGACCACCTGTAGCTGGGAAGGGAGTTGCTTGCGTTTGTGTGCAGGAAAGAATAAGACAGTTAAATGCAGTACCTGGGCCAGGGGAGATCCATGGTAGGAATAGAGGTTTAATGGAATAAGCCATGGTTTGAATAAGCATGATTAAGCATGTAGTGAGAACTTAGCCCCAGTCGTCTTCTGAACCTGTTCTAATTGGAGTGTGTCCTCCTTTAAGTTCATGGCCATGAAATTCTAATTAAAGTCAGACTTATGGACTAAATGAAATAAGGATTCCATTAAAGCAAAATGAAACCTCACATTTTCTTTTGTTTGCACTCACATAAATTGATTTTACATCTCATCTATGTGCCTTGAATCAAAAGGCAAACACTAACATTTCTTCCTCTACAAAATCCCTGTACAAAATCACTTAGGGAAAAAGATAGTGACCATCCCCAGTTCGCTCAGTGAGCTTCCATGATTGGGTTAACCGTTATGTGATCAATTTTTGCAACCTTCTGAAAAGCAAAGTGAATGGGGAAGCCAGATTCACTTAACAACCATGTTACTAACTTAATAACTGCTAACTGTTAAGTGATTCACTTAACCAATATGGCAAGAAAGATCATAAAATGAGGCAAAACTCACTTAACAACTGTCTCAATTAGCAACATAAATTTTGGGCTCAATTGTGGTCATAATTCGAGGACAGCTTGTAGATCATAGTTTGATTTAGTGTGTTGTATGAACATAACTTTAGTCAAACAGGCAACCTAGAGCTCATGGGAAATTGCTGTTTAAGACTTTTAGCTATATGTAGTAATTGAACTACCTTTCCATTCTATTTTAAAACTAAATTATAGACCACGAGTTCCTTGTAATGGCTTCATTTTTTTCTCTCATTACCAAAATTAGTTGTCTCTGAGTCAATGTCTTTGTCTATTTCCAGTTCTGAAACCAGTTCTAACCAGTTCTAGATTGTGCAGTGTACTAATGTTTAAATCCTTTTTATAGTTCCTTCTTTTTCCTGGAGTAATCTTTTTCTGTCTTTGATCAGCTTTGTTTTAGCACTTCAATATGACCTTTGTTTTCAGGCCAGTGTCATGGGTTCTATACAATATTTTTTTATTTCTGTTCTTTGGTGATATCCTTGCTTCTATATTCAACTTTTATATCTTTAAAAGCTATGTTTATTCAAAATGCTTGACGACCTTTTCTAGGGCAGAAATAGGCAATATTTTTAGTTTCCAGGCTTATTTGGCAGTTTGAGAATAAGTTAAAATGGCTGCTGGGATTCTTTTTTTCATAAACAATGAAAGGGGCAGTTACAAAACAACAGTTTACTAGATGTAGTTTCCTGGTTTCTTTTTGTTTTTGGTATTTTTTACATTTCCCACCCTCCAATTGGCAGTCAGTTTGGCACAGTTTCAAACAAAGCAATAAACTGAAACTATTGATAGTTTTATTTCCTAAAAGTACTTGTGGGACTTCTGTAAGAGTCAGAGACATTGTTATAAATACTGTAAGGTTTGGTTTGCAGCATACCAGCTTCTCATTTAGGAAATAATCATATGCAATAACTAAAGTAATGAGCAGCATAATAGAAATGTCATAGGCATTACACTGATCACTTGCATAAAGGTAACAACCCTTTTTTCCTCTGCCAGAGGAAGAAATGTATAATCTCTACTATTTCCTAAATATGTGAAATAAATTATCTGCTTTTTGAGCCTGAGTTTTTGCATGAGCAAGTTATTGTCAGTTACTTATGAGTCTAAATAATTATTCTCTATTTTGCTGAATAACCATTAAATATATGGTCATATATATATATATATTTTATATATATATAAAAAGAGTAATCGTACTCTTTCAGCCCAACCCATCTCACAGGATTGTTGTGGGGAAAATAGGAGGAGGTGACATTAGGTATGTTCACCACCTTGAGTTATTTTAAAAAAGAGATAAAGTTGGGATACGAATAAATAACAAAGAAATAAGTAAATAAAATTAGCTAATCACTGAAGTTAGTACTGTAGTAGCTATTCCTCAAATCAGTTGAACAATGCATAAATTGAGCTATATTTATGAAAAGAATTGCTTGTTCTGTTAGCTGTCCTTACAGATAGATACATTTGTATATGTAGGAAATATTTACTAGCAACTTATATCAGTATCAATTTCCCCCTAAGATTAAAATATAGCTTGAGAGGTGAAATTTAAATCTGAACAGAATTGTGCAGTATAAACTCTCCCTAGCATGAAAGCTCCAGACCAAATTGAGCCCTTTCTCATTTAAAAATCTGCATTGTTTATTAAAAAAAACCCCACAAGGACTTTAGATATGCTTATAATTTCCATCTATAAACCAGTATCCTTGTGGGTCCATATAAGTATATATTTTATCACTATATAAATAGGATGACAAATTGAATCCTATGTCTTCCTTTTTATATTCTCCATAGCTTTTCTTTATGTGATGATCATAACTTTTACAATTTTAAAAGTTAGAATTTAATTATCTAAAAAGTACACCATTAAGAGTTAACACTAGTTTCTTGGAGTACCACAGCAACAGACTTATCAGTTTGCTTGAATCTAAGGATTTAGACTCAAGGCTTTTAACAGTTTAATCCGTATGTGTTTCTCAAACACTTTTAAGGAGAAAGAACGAAAGCTGACTGTGATTACATGAACATATTTTTCTTCATAAGCAAGGAAAGTTAACCTTTCCATGCTATCAAAAATTAGTTTACATATTTTTTAATAACCCAAATGCTCATTAGTCTTCTCAGTTGTTGGTTGTGATGACAAGATCTGTCTTTTTAAGAGTAATTATATGCCAGAATTCTAAGGCCAAATGAAATAATTATAGCTACTCACTGCTTTTGAGATAAGAGATCAAAAACAAAGTCAGCAATAAAAAACAGGTGAGATGTTTGTTACTATCTATTGCATGCAACATTTATAACTTAATTAGAAAAGCAGTGAGCCAGGTGAACATTAATGACAGCTATTGAGTTACTAAATTGCATAAATACTAGATCTTGAAATGTATTTCCATGAGCGCTTGGAAATAAACCGACTATTGATCCAGGTTGAAAATAACTGACTGAATTGTGCTACTCAACATCTACTGGGTTTTGTTAAAGAGTTAAAGCAAGGTATAGGGCCCTGAGGGGGGCACACATCACTGGAAATGCCTCGTAAGAGGTAAGAAGAGTTCATCTCTGTCCCATCTGTCTCTTGGCTCATGTGGGGGTGGTTTTATCACAGTTTTAATAATATTTTAATGTTGGTTCATTTTAATCTTTTGTAAGCTACCCAGAATTACTTTGTAGGGGTGATAGGTGGCATAGAAATTTAATAAATAAAAATATGGCACTTCTAAAATGGCTTCTAATGTCTAACCCAGTGTTTTTCAACTTTGGCAACTTTTAAGATACACTGACTTCAACTGCTAGCTGGGGAATTCTGGGAGTTGAAATCCAAATATTTAAAAGTTGCCAAGTTGAGAAACACTGATCTAATCAATAATTTGGGGGGGGAAATCTGCCATGTTTTGATAACTAGTACTACATTACAACACTAGACTTCAATTTTCTGTTTGGAAAGCCCAATTTTACTTTTAATATTTCTTGGCTAAAGTTCCCAGGCAGTATCAATGTGAACCAAATTGTTCACAGTGTCAATGTGAACCAAATTGTTCACAGTGTCAATGTGAACCAAATTGTTCACAGTGTCAATGTGAACCAAATTGTGGAATCTTCTGAAAATTCTACCAAAAATATGTTTAGTACTTTATGCCACAATCCCTTATTTATTTGGCATTAAACAAACAGAACTAATAGTTTATTACCTAAAAAGCCTTTCTCATGTAATACTCATCACATTAATATTACCTGGTTCAATTATGATTGGTTGCCTTCCAGATTAGCACAACTAATTTGTATGGTCTTATATGGTCTTGAATTAAATTTCATGGATAAACCTGTGGGAAAGGCTTCAGAATACAAATATTGACAAATATCTTTATTCCCTAATTTAGAAAAGGTATTTGGATACTTTAAAGTGAGGAGTGGCTTATGTAGCTATCCGGACCCATATGCATAGAGAAAGAGAGGCTGTTTAATTTTTATATAAACTTCATGCCAATTGCTTAAATTATTCTGACTTCTATGTTTCTAAAATTTCTGACACAGAACCCTAACCCCTTTTGCCATAAAGGCAAAAGAAATAAGCTGACTGTAAGATATCAAAAATCTAAAATTTTTGTATTCATAAGAAAGCCAAAGCAATACAGATGGATAATAAATGAAATAAAAAGGAACAGGTTATGTACCTTTAAATATTTGGGAGAGTGCATTTTCATATACAGATTTGGAAAGGCTCCCAGGAATACATAGCCCTAACAGCTTCAAAATTATCAGTTCTTAAGAGATTCCTTTGCATCGAAGGAAGGGAATTAACATTTCAACATTAAAATAGTTTGAAGCTAAAACACTTGCTCAGAGTATATTTAGAACTTTATATAAAGAAAAGCGTACAAACTTCTAAGGTCCACTTTTGTTACTCAAAAGAGAGTTTCTAACAATCTTCAGACTCAAGAGGTAAGTTCATAATATACAGTCTTTTATTTACCTTTCAAGTTATGTAAAAATGAAGCAGTAATGCTTAAAAAAAAAGGTAGATTGGAGGTATACTTAGTGCAGATCTAAGAATCTCCATGTAGACAGTTCAGCATCTGTCAGGGGATTCAGTCTTGATAAACATATTTTATGGGGTAACTCTTGGAAGAAGCCCACCAATGAAGTTTGAAATGCTATGCCTTCTATTTTTTAATCCTTGGTTTGTCATGAAAATGACAAGACACATCTCCAAGCTTGTTTAAACCCTCTTCACAAATGCAGTTCATAAATTCACCTAAAATGATAATTTACTTTTCTAAATGCAGTTTGTTTTGTGAATTTATATGATTCAAAGCATAGGAATTTGTGATTTAAATGTTACCAAAATAAACCAAAGTGAACGTAATATTCGAACAAACAATTATGGAACACAAAACATTTTGTTCCACAGGGAAAGGTCATCTTCTGGGCACATTACCAAGCAAATGACAGCTTTATCATTTCACACTAGTTGCAATGCTTTACAATTAAATAACTTCACTCCCTAAAAATGCATCAAGAAAATATGCTAAAACAAAATGTTTCTCCCCCTCCCTGGAAGTTTAAAAAAAAATCAGTATGCATTGAAGCAGAAACTGATGCTATAAGTATAGGCAGCTCTACCCCATGAATTATAAGAGATTATAAAAAGTAACACACCATTAACATTTCTAACAATACTCTTAATTATTGTATGGTCAGTAATTACAATGGTTAAAGGAGGATAACTATATTATTAACAAGAGAGCTTATTTATGTTGGAAATGAATCTTATTTCTCCATGGCTAAGGGAGAGCAAATGGCCATTCAAGCAAGACACGAACATCACAAATGCCTATGAGGTTGGATTAGAATGGCTAGCATATTTTGTTCTTAAGTTATATCTGTTTCTAAAATATACACTGCTCTGAAAGCTAGTTTGACTGAAGAGATATTTAGCCTGGATGAATGTAAAATACTCAGGCAGTTTAAACATTGACTATGCATTCGCTGTTGGTTATGGATTGTTTTTTCTCTGTCCAAGTAAGGACCAGAGCTTGATTTCTGAGTAATCACATTAAGGATCACATTGGTAAATGTATCTACAAATATGAAATCATAGAGGAAAAAATGCTAATTTTAATATGAAACTCTTAGACATTTATTGTAGAAATTGAGTTCTCAGTGTGACTTCATTATTCTAGGCATCATTTGGTGCACAGCAAGCTCCAGACTCCAACTAATATTTTTAGATTCAACTTAAAAGAGGCTTCTATATAAATGCTATCTTATATACCAGTTTATAACCTTATTAGTAGCAATAGTACTTATACTTACATACCGCTCCACTTTCTTGAGCGGTGTAAGCATATTGCCCCCAACAATCTGGGTCCTCCTTTTAGCAACTTCAGATGGATGGAAGGCTGGGTCAACCTTGAGCTATCAGGATCAAACTCCTGGCTGTGGGCAGAGTTAGCCTGCAATACCATCAGAACTCCAATCTGGAGTGTAATTTCAATGCTTTTCTTCTACAGAATCCAAGCAGTGTGTTTAACTTGTGTCTTGAGATCGCATCTGAGATTTTGGAATGTTCTGAGGAATAGCAGACTTATAATGGAAAAAATGTAGAGAACAGCATTAAATTTTGGCTACAAATGTTTGTAGTAAAGGCATAGAGGTTACTGTTGCATGGAAATGTAGACAATCTCTGATACCACTGAAACTTCAAGCCTTGGTTCTTAGTGTTTCAGTGTGTGTGTAAAATACACACACACACACAAATAATTAACTCTCATTTTATCATATCAACTTATTTTAAATTATAATCTTGTCTGTCAGAAATAGCAAATTTTCTGTGAACCATTTTTTATACTCTAATATTTGGGAAAATAGTTTAGAACATATTAAAACAAGCTTAAGGCACAGACCCACCTTTTATTTAATATCTGATAGTACATAAAACATCCATCTGTGCAATCAGTGCAATGACACAGGACAGTGTGATATTCCATTTATATTCCTCCCATGCTACTAAAGAAATTCTTCTACCCAATTCAAAAAAACAAGGCATACACACATACACACACACACACACACACCCATATACAAAATGTTTGCATTTCAAGGATATTTTAGGTAACACACATTTTAAAATACTTGAGCTTCATTTTCTAGAATTTAAAAAAGGGAATCAAATTTCTGAAGTGTACAGGGATAGAAGAGATTGTAGGCTAATTTAACAATTACCATTGCAATACAGTAGTTGAACTATGATCTGTAAGGATGTAGTTCCAGCCACAGAACAAATTGACTCTATGAATTAAAAGGCCACATCTATTTCCTACAATAACTGATAAATCTTATACTATTCTGCTTTGAGAAAGGAGTTTTCCATTTTATTTTATTTGAAATTAGTAACATAAAACACTTAACATGAACACAAGTGTTCATGATTACGATGAAGATATAACCAGTGTCTTATTCAGAACAAGTCCAGAAGCACATACATGCTAACTAGAGAAAGCAACATCTTATGAGAAGTACAGTAAAAATTAATCAGGTTTCTCTTTTTTTTTAGCAAAACAGCTCAGAAGACTAAGGTTCTATAAAATGAAGTGATTATACAAATAAACTTCCATCAAAATCATTAAAAATACTCATTCTTCAGCAAAATGGGTATTATGAGGTCAGCAGATAAAATCTTAAAAGAAATTGGTACGCAGAATAGGACAAATGAAGAAAAAGGAATCAAATCTGAAATAGCATTTTGTATGAAAATGTTTAAGTGATATAAAAAAATCCCCCCATTTCACAAAATAAAAGAACAATTTCATTCTATATAGTAACATCTAAATACATGTGATACATTCATTTATTGAATGGTACTGAGAGATTTTAAAAAATGTAAGCCACTTGTTTCTCACAGGAACATGGTCAGGAGGCAAGGCGAGGTAATTTTACAATGGACTGTGAGGCAGCTATCTTGACTTCCAAATCAATCAAACATTTTTATGAGAACCAGAGAACCACTTTTAATTCTTATTAGTACTTAAGTGTCAAATATTATTAACAAGTATGTCAAATCTTTAAAAAAAAATAGCTTGTTATAATTAAGGTATTAGAATGGGGAATGTAACAGACAGTCAGTCTGTGTCCATATAAAACAGACACCTTTGGCACGTCTATTTGTACTCCCAGCGGTGAATCTCTTAATATTATATTGTGAAATGTTTATGGTACATATAGTTATCTAAAAAAACAAAAACCCCAATCTGATGCCTAGAATACCCCAGATTGCAGTGTTAAGGCAATTCATTTTCTCTATGGCAATGTAGCCATACTGGTTTTAGTTAGCAATCCAAAAATCTGAAAGTGCCAAGAAAGAGAAAACCACTCTACATATAGCATGAGCTGGAAATATGCAAGTCATCATATTTTTGAATTGCAGCCCCCAAAATCTTTCACTTCACTTCCTATCCCTAATTTAACTGAGTAGAATTTTCTTACATTATAGGTATGCCTGTCAAGGTGAGTATCAGATTAATAAGATACATAACAAATATAATTTTAGTACTACGTAGACTGAACTGCTACATCAGTCTTCTCTGATCTGATGACCTACAAATATTTAAGACTATATTCTGTAACATCCCCAGTTGCTAGGGATGCTGAAAGTACTCCCAAAAATTCTATTGGTGAAGACTTCTCTATGATCTTTACAGCAGCCTTTCCACAAAAGGCACCCTCAGGTATTTTGGAACTATAACTCTCAAGATATCCCAGCTACCATAATAATAAATAAAGTTGGTAGAAATTCTGGGAACCAGTCTTTGCTCATAATGCCAGGTTGATAATAGCCACTTGTAGAATTCATTTAGGTTTAAGCAAATATCAGAGTTTTTAGAAATTCAAACAATAGAAAAATAATTAAATCTACATGGCCTTTATTCATTGATTGGTGGCTGGTGCTACAAGATTTACAAACAGACAAGGTTCTAACTGTTTAATTGTGAATTATAAAGTAGCCATGGAGTTTGAACTCATTTTAGAATTGCAGACTAATCCACATTAACTAAATAAAACTACTACTCCAGTTTTGAACAGATAACCTGAGAAAGCAGAAGAGAAAATCCGTAAATAGAAATTTGAAAACAGTACGTCGATTTTAGATCTAGAAGTCTATATTCGTAATACAAAAAGATGTGAACTCAATTCTATGGATCCAGTAGAATTTCAAACATTATTTTCTAATAGTAGGTCTAGTACATCATATGACATGACACAGGTATTTTAAAAAATCTACTTTGAATGGTTTCCATGCCAGGTTGCAAAGTTTACAGGGTTAATAAAAGCAATTTCAAAAAAGCTGTATAGTTTTAAATTCCAACCAATTGTTTATCTCACGTACGAATCATTTTTCCAAAAAAAGGAAGAAAATCTGGTTTGCTTCAGATGTTTTGGACTTTAACATCTATCACCCCTAACTAGAATGGTTAGTTCTGGAAGGCACCAGTTGGCCTACCCTTCTGAAAGAATTATAACAGGAGATTTTAGCACAGTCAAAAATGTCCTGTGACTTAGTAAGTATGTGCACTTAAGCTACTGCAATAAGCATTCAAGGAAAGCTATTATTTGGTAATAAAAGCTTTTGGTATGATACAGGATCAGACCAAATGGCAAAATTATATTGCAGGGCCTGGTATTTTTAACATTGTTTTCTGACAAAAATGTAGGATTCATGAATTTCTTTTTAGTATCTAATGCTACAACCTGACATTTCACACCAGGAAAATAATTTCAAAATGTTTTTCTGTTCAGCATATTAAAGATTAATTATATAACAGTTTCATGGATCTCTAAATAAACCAGCACTTTTTAGCACCATATTTAAGAAGCATGTAGTTTCAAATCTTTTTTACAAATACTACAGCATCCACTAATATAAAGTCAGCTTCTGGAATTAAAAAGGGTTCCATTCTTCAAAATTAAGCATTAAATTATTACATGATGGGAATTGTTTGAAAGCACATAGTTGGATATGCTAAATTTTTCAAATTACAGTATTAACTAATGTTCTAATGACAATTCAAGTATTACCTTTAACCAAATGGAGAGGTAATAAAAAAATAATTTGCCCTCTAAGCTAAAAAGGAATTTCAAGCACTTTAATAAGATGTATAGGAAATTTAGAAAAAAACTGCAAAATAAATCTAACTTTAATTCTAAAACTACATTTTATAAAATGAAATAAAGTTCCAAATAAAAGACAACTCTGGTTTATTAGATTCCCCCATGCTGTTCTATTAATTTTGCAGCATTGTAATTAGAGGTCAGACTATAACAAAATATCCTATTTTCAAGATGATTGTGTTAAATAAATGATTTTAAAATAATATTTTCATCATAAATTTGTTTTGATGAACATACACTTAAAAATATATTATTTTAACCAATGTCCTTTAGCCCAAATAGCCAAATAGAGTTGTAATGTAGATTTTCTATTTAAGGTGAGAAAGTCTTCAATTAAATCAGTGTCCTCTTTATCTATGCTCTTCACAAAAATTTTGATCTTCTTTTCCTAGGTGATATGCCCTCTTCAGATTTTATTGTTCCATTTACAAAGTTAGCTATAATATAAAAAAAGAAGATAAACAGTACAGGATTTGGGATAGGTGGCATTAATAGTTATACATGTAATAAACATTTTTTTATTTCAGAAGTATAAGTTAACAAATTGAACATATTTAACATATACAACATAATGCTAATACATTTTGTGAATTATATCAAATTATGTTTTTCATACAGAGAATGGTTTTTGCTTCATCTTGCTTCTATAACTTACTGCACACAAGGAGTACAGTGAAGTCAGCCTTTTTATGTAGTATTGGATAAGGGGTGAGTAATAATTAACAGAATAAGGACTACAATTTTTTCTTACCTGAGGTAACAGAAAACATAACTAATGGAAATGAAAATATCTGGGTTGTTTTGTAATAACAAAATAAGGCCTTAAAGCTTGCACAAATTTAAGGTACGCATTTTACTCCTAAATCTCACACACACCCATGCACCCCCCCAAAAAAAACCAAGTACAAGGAGGGATATGTAATAGAGTGGAGGTGAGATCTAACCACCTTCAGAATGATTCAATGGCCTTTTAGCACCTATTTCCACTTGGCTGAAATACTGACTCCCAAAGTTTTGTTTGGCTTCACTTTCTGTATTTAGCCTGTAGTGAGATGAGGATTTCCCCTTCAATTCTCTAATGGTTTCCCAAAGGGCCAGTGCAGAAGGGAGATAGTAGTTGATAATAAAAGTGTAGAAGCAGCAACAAATTTTCTAATCACCCCTAGGAATGTATTTTCTCAAAACGAAAGCACCTTAGAGGGAGGGGCTAGGGCACCTATCCTGGCTAATTATATACCTAATGATGCAATCACCTTTTGGGGCACTATTAATAATAAATGTACCTGAATAATCTGAAAGGGTCACTTTTTCTGATTAATTAATTAATAATTAATAAATCTGCATACAAATTTGTAGAAAGATGTCATCTTCCATTGAGATGGCACAGCGGTTAGAATGCAATCCTGCAGTCTCCTTTTGCTGACTGCCGGCTGCCGGTAGCTTGATTCTCTCCAGCTCAACTTTGACTCAGCCTTCCATCCTCTCGAGGTCATTAAAATGAGGACCCAGACTGTTGGGGGCAGTATGCTGACTCTGTAAACCGCTTAGAGAGGACTGTAAAGCACTATGAAGTGCTATAAAAGTCTAAGTGCTATTGCTGTTTTTTATGTCTTTCCTGTATAATTGGGCAGAGTTGGCATGCTCCAGATCCCATCCAATAAATAGTGGTATGGAATGGGAACTGGAAATCATGCCTTTCTGTTGTAGTCCCTGCCCTCTGAAGGAATATTCGCCCAGAGATCTGTTTCAAACCTGTCTCAAAAAGCCCTTAAAATATGGCTCTTTCCCAAGCCTTAGGTTAGACAGTGTTGTTGGTCCCATGTGCAGTATTGTTCTAGAATTAACACCTGTCCTGTGGCCTGTGTTTTTTTGTTTATAGTTTTAGTATTTTTAACATTGTATGCTGCCCATTGTTAGCCTTAAAAATTGAATACGATCATCTTGCGACTAGCAAGAGTCAATTGAGAAGGCAGAAGTAAAATTGCAAGTCACAATTAGGTCTTGGTTAATGACAGCAGATGAGTAGCGTGACAAGTGTGGTGAAAGTGAGATCATAAGCCTATTGCAGCCATATGATATCTTACTATTACAACACTTAGTAGCAGAGTTGTCAGTACCAAATGTGGTTGTTAAACAACAACTATCTGTAAATAAATGTTTAATTTTGTATTATATAAAAATCATGTCAGCTTTTGGTCATTTAGAGGTAACAGTAATATTCTATGCCATAAGTCTCCACCCAATGTTAAACAAGAAAATCAAGTGGTGTTCTTTAACTAGCAACTGTCACTCTAGTAATGTATATTTGTGGTTTTGATACTGGTATAAATGTGAGGGCTATACTTACATCTGCAGGACTCTTTTTTTGTAGACTTAATTTTTGTGTTTGTTTTTTTCTTAGGAATTTGATTCTGTGCATGTTCTCTCCATTTCTTTAACTGGAAATTGATGAATTTCCACATCATCCAAGCCTGAGTCAAACAAATTGCAGCCAGACAGCTAATTCTAATTAGTTAAACATAAAACAGAGTTATGTAGTTAGAATAATAGTGTTATGATTTTTGACATTCTCTAAAGATGGACCATTCAAAAAATAAGTTACACATACAATCCAAATGCTTTCTTATCAGTAGGCTAGAACATATTATGTTTTAAATGGCAGACATTCCTAGATAATATATGTTTAAGATCATGGCTATTAGATATGATAGTTGAAAACTGAATTTTGCATCAGTATTGTTCCAATTTGCATGTGCTGTATCAAATAGCTGAAAATTTCTTTTCCAATAAGCATTTTGACAATTAGATTGTTTTATTTACAAAAAGCTATTGAGCAGCTGGCATATGAATATATGTATTTGAATGCACCAGGTTCGAAACCAAGGAGGCTTTGAATTTTAATCCTGACTTAGGCACAAAGCCAGTTAGATGATTTTGAATCAACCACTCTCTCAGCCTTAGGAAGAAGGCAATGGCAAACTACTTCAGAAAATGTTGCCAACAAAACTGCAGGGACTTCAGTTAGACTGTTGCTAGGAATCGACACTGATTGGAGGGCATCCTTCCCACCCTCAAAAAAGGTATGCATTGGAAAAATAGAGAAGCTAACTATGAACTTTACAGTGGTACCTTACTTACTATTAAGGTAGACAAAGGGCTGATGTTTCATGTTACAAAGAATACAGTAATGCACTCTTATGGTTGTTAAATATGACCAACATTATAAGGATAGATTGCAGAAAAGTTTTTGAGATAGGTTTATATGTTATCTACCAAAATAAATAGTAGCTTAAATAGTAATAAGAATAAAGAAATACTATTTTTTCCTAGCCACAATTTTCTATTTTTGGATCTGTGAATGTAAGGAATATCTAAAATAGCTATTCCAGAAAAACGTATACCTAATTGTGAGTATGTTGAAGTTTCCTTCTGCTACAGAAAAGCCAGGATTTTCTGCTTTTGTGAGACCAAATCCAAAGGTGAGAACTGACAAAGTCAGGGTCAAAAGACGAGCCATTACAAATAAAAGTGCCCAAAGGGTAAATCTGAAAAGAAAAATGACAATTATTTCACTATCAGTTGCTTTATGTCACTAAATAATATGAGCATAGTAGTATCATGGGCTATGGCCAATAAAAAAAAACTTATACTTTTTGCTAGACATTGTACGAGCATATCCATGACATCAGGCATTATAACAGAAAACATTACTTTTGAAAACGGTAACTATCTCATAGAATAAAAACTAAAGAGAAAAGCAAATCACTTTAAAGGCATAAGATAATTAAATAGTGATTCAAATCTTAATTTTAGTTGAACAAAAGCATTCTTAATAATCAAACATGTTTTTAGCAAATGAGAAATCTAGATCTGTGAAGAATTTCTGCAAAATCAGTATGCTTGTATAAAGTTTTCAGGAAGGCCAAGTGCTTTTTAAACAAAATTTTAAAAAATCAAAAGGAAAAGGAAAAGATCTTCATTTTTGTTATTTTATGTTTTGAATTTTGGGATTGCGCATGGAAGCTACAACCTTTAAAAATAAAACAAATCAAAACAAAACCCACTGGCATAGGAATATGCCCACTGAAAAAGTCTTACATTAGAAAAACAATGCTTATTAGTGAAATCATAAAAATAATTAAGTAGTTAATAGACAATTGTTCAACAGGGCATGAAGCTAGGTTTGGAGAAAAAAACTAGAAATTCCACTGAAAAAGAAGTGTGGATAATAGATAGAGATCAGTTTTAGTTATTTGTGAAGTCATGATCTTTCTTGGTGATATACTAAAAGCAAGACCTTTAAGATCAATCTTAAACAAGACAAGTTTTTTCAAGTAACCTGGTTCTAAAATGTTTTTCATTTTTGCAAATATAGTGAAAGAAATAATAACCCACAGGCTGACGAGGACTAAGAAAACTTTAAAAAAGAAAGCTAAATTAATTATTTGACAGTATGAGGAAAATTTAAAAAACAAGATTACCCTTTCTGTTTATTCTCATCGCTGAAGTAGAAAAGACGTGAAGCGTGAAAAATGAGCTCTACAAGATAATGAGGTACCAGCAAAATTAGACCCAAGCGCTGAAGGCTGAAACAGTAAGAAAAAATATTTCATTCTGAATATTATTCATTCATTAACAAAGTTAAACAACAATGAATTAGCTTCAGTGTATCTTACATATCATACAGAGGATTAGTTGTTCTATCATAGGGGTGTCAAACACAAAGCTCGAGGGGCAGATCCAGCCCATGATGTGGTTGGATCCGGCCCGTGGGGCCGTCCTGGAAAATGTAAGGGGCCGGCCCTCATCACTTTGGCCCGGTCTACCCAGTGCAAAGAGGAAACATGCCAGCAGTTTGGGGAGTGGTGTCAAGCTGGCCACACCCATCCAGTCGGCCACGCCCACCCTCTGAGGTCAATCACAGCCCTGATGCGCCCCTCTGTGAAATTGAGTTTCACACCCGTGTGCTATCAGGATGAGCATTCTATGGCTTGTTAAGCCATGATCAAATCTGATAGCAGATTAACTATGACACAAAAATACTAAATGCCTTTTCTTAATAGAATATAGTATTGATAAATACCTAGTTTTCAAGTTACAACCGCAATTGAAACCAGAATTTTGGTTGCTAAATAAGGTGGTGGTTACATGAGTCACATCCAATTTTACAACCTTTTTTGTAATGGTTGTTAAGCAAATCTGGTTGCCAATTGCCCAAATTTTGATCACATGATTGTGGGATTGCTGTGACAGTCGTAAGTGTGAGGAACAGTTGTAAGTCACTGTTTTGAGCACTGTTTTAACTTTGAACGGTCACTAAGATTATGGTTGTAAGTTGAGGACTACCAGTAATATACTGAATAGTATTTTGGACACTATAAAAGACAGTCCTTGATGGAGGTCTAGAAACATGAAAAATAAATAAATGCTTACTTCAAGATATAGACACCAGATATATGGGCAGTATAAAGACAAATATAGTGCAACTGTCTTGGAATATCTTCCTAGAAATATGAAATGGAAAAGACAAACATGTTACAAAAAGAAAAGCAAACATTTTAATATGAATTGCGTTAGTTTTCCTTTTCTCTATGGTTTTGCATTGTAATAACTTATAAATACTTTCCTATTGAAAGCACGTTTTTCAAAAGCACTATTAACAAGGACATAAGTAAATTGAAAGCCAAAATAATCTATTGCATTACCTTCCCTACCCAACAATATATTCCTGTATAGTATGAATCTCTTACCAAGTTGAGAAAAGTACTTTTCTCTCCATTATTATTTCTTCTCCTTATTTAGAATATCATCCTATATCATTATAAATGAAAGTAAATAAAAGAAATATAATGTCTGAATTAAAGTTACAATTTATACCTTTCTAATCTTTTGGAAGTACAGTTCTGGAAGTGCATGGAGCCAATAGGCAATTTGGCAAATATAGAAGAATTTAACCTGAAAACTAAAAAGAAAAGTATGTATATAAAAGATGTACACATATAGCATTCAATAATTACGTTTGCCACTCAAATCATGAGAATTAGAAGCCATGACCCCAATTTTGTTTAGAGGCCAAAATTGTTGGCTGTACTTGAAACTTACACATAAATTTTTATACATAAATATACATGTATATGATTAATAATTTATTTTATATTTATTAATAATATTTATTAATAAATTTTAAATGAATGCATATTTTATTATTATGTAAAACTAACAAATCTATATTCAGATAATCTTAAATGTTTTTAAGATTAAAGCAAGGAATTCATGTTAAAGAAAGTGAAACTAAAATAATTTAAATTATTGGAACCGTAAACCTTGCCCTTTTGAACAGTTGTCTAAACTGAAATATGACTGAGGAAGATGAGAATGAAAAGGCAAGATTAAATAGTAATCTAAGGAAGAAATAATACTAATTAACACTTTGTAGAATTCACTGTCTAAAAACAGTCATATCCTAATATAAATGTTTTAAAAAACAGTTCCCTAACAATTGCTTCATAGATCTGTCCATGTTCCATCTCTAATACTCAGATGCCTGGGAATAACCTAGATATGTTTGTTAATTTGAACAAGGAAGTAAAATGCCTAGCACAAATAAAAGAACAAAATAAAAAAGCTTACAACATATGAGAATGAGGGTAATCCTTCCATAACAAAGTTGGATTTGTTGTAAATTCTTCCTAAGGAGAAAAATATATGGTTAAAGGATTTGATATATTTTAGGCAAATGTTCATTTAAATTAATTTCCAAAAAGATAATTTGACTTACTTACTGCAGACAAAATACTTGCTCCCCACACAAACGAAAACAAGTAGAAAAAGGCTAGTTGTCCTGATTCATTGAATTTGCTATGTTTTGTTTTTGACAAGTGGAGACGTCTATTAATTTTCTAGGGGGGAAAAATAACAAACACCAGAACTATTAATTCAATCATGTTTTTTTCTAGTGAACATGTTAGCCTCCCCAAGAAGAATGCTAGATTATCTCTAGTTCAGCATTTATATTCCAATACTACAAAATGCTAAGCTGGACTTTACCCTTCATTTTTATTAGGTAAGTGAACCTTAAAGTGTGACCCACATATTCTAATAGTCGACAGAGCAGCTCTTTGATAGCTGATGCTTAAGTGTTAGAAAAGCAATCTATGTACAAAGCAAATCACCACTCTTTGTGCTACACAGGCATTTGAGTTTCACAGTCCAATCTAGAACCCAAGACTATATTCAATGACCCAAATGAATGTCTTGGATCTTAATTGAGACATCAGTTTTGTATTTCTGTACTATGCTTTCACATAATCTTTCTTAGTGGATCACATTTTGCATGCTGGAACACACCAGGCTCTGAAGCACAATCTGAAATTAGTTTTAGTCTTAGTTTGTGTGTGTCCTTATAAGCATATTTTCTACTCCTGAACATTTTCAGCTGGTATGTGGCAAAGAAAGGGGAGAAGATGGCAGTGCAAGTTTGGAATGCACAATTACTATATCTCTGCGTATCATAAATTGAGATTTATATCTCTAAACCAAATCTATTGACCAATACAAAACAGAAGAAGACAACTGTTGCTTTTGTTCGAGAGTAGAGGATAGGAAGTGACGTTTCTAAGGAGTCTTTCAGTGGTTCATTTATGACTAAGTTTCTGATTGCATACTGCAATGCAGAGAGTCATAGAACAAGCACTGTAGTTTTATCCTAGGATAAAAAGATATGAATCATGTCCCAATTTATTAAACTCATTGCTTGAGGTTTTATTTTTCATAATTGGATAATGTCTGTTTTTCAGCCATGCCATGTTTTAATAACAATTATTAAAAATAACAAATACAAACACTTTAACATGTATAGGACTCACACTTTTTATACTTAAAATAACTTATTTTATGATTAAAATAAAAACAGCAGCAACAAAAAAACCCAAAGCAAAGCTTAAGATTTAAAAATATTTAATAGAGAAATAATAAAATTACCTTTATCAGCAGACTGCCAAGTTAAACTTGAATATTGACTTACTGAAGAAATAAGGAATCCATTCATTGATGGATATAATTTGTATTCATTTCACAAGAAATTCATGGTGTGGTTTATAATTTTTTAATGAAGTTGTCACAGAAATCATATTATTCCATAATCCAGTATAATTTGATTAGGGATTCAACATGTTGAAAGCTGCCCATCTTGCCCACATGCCCATTTTCAGAGAAGAACCACTTATTAAGTTCTGGTCCAAAATTTGGGAAAGGTTAAAATTCTGGATTATTATCCAAAATATAAACTGACATGGACTATGTGTTATATTTAGACTAATTATAAAACCATGATATTCAGTGCTATATAGTAAAAAAAATGGCCAAATAAAATACCAAATACCAAATATTGTAATACGTGTAGCCATAACAGATATGGTTAATTTCATTATGTTCAAAGGCACACCTCTTGGTTCTTGTCTTTTCTTACTTTTTAAACATTTTAGGTTCTATTTTAAAAAATATAGGAAGCTAGCAGGATTTAAAGCAGGGAAATCAAGATCATGTAGGTCCCTCAGCCACTATCAGCAAATAAAAGAGGAAAGTATGTCTATTGGTTCCAAAAAGCGAAAGTGGCATTCAAAATTTAACAGAAGGCAAAAAAGTAAAGATGTTGCCTTTTATATTTACCTATCAAGAATAGTGCCTACCATTAATGCTATCTGTTCCAAAAAGCAAAAGCTGAAGTAATAATGGCAGGCAATGTTCTTGATAGGTAAATATAAAGGGCAACATCTTTACTTCTTTGCCTTCTGTTAAATTTTGAATGCCACTTTGTGAAAATTTGCATAACACGCCTTCAAAATTCACACCAACCCATTTACTTTTAGGAAAAAAAACACAATCCAGGGCAATTAATTTATAATCTGCAGGTAAACTGTTCATTCTAAAGAAATACTCCTCTGTAATGTAGATACATGGTTGATAACGAAAAAAATCTGGGAGATGTTTATTAGATAGTATTTTATAAATATAAATTATGAAATTTATGTCCTATCTTTATTTTACATAATTCAAGGCACTGTTACATAATGCTCATGCTTCTAGTCCCTAAGAGAGGACTAGACCTTATGATATCTCCATTTTCATTCCAGTACAGTAACTACTATACCAAAAGGGATCTTATATCTTTTAGGTCCAATAGTAGAGCATATTATTTAATAAATATATTTTGAAGAACTTGGAACTGAATTGATTTCACATATTCATATTTATGTAACAATTGTAAACTTACATCTAGTATATATTCCTGAATCACTGCATGCAGAATAATGGCTATAAGCATGTAGAAGAAGATGGTGGCCATGTCTTTTGGACCATACTCATAGAAATGAACTGGGTCAGATCCATCATCTGAAATGCACAATATCTTACTATTAATAGCAGTACAGGCTATATTTAGAATCTTATTATACATCAGGAGAACATGCAAATTTGCAACAGTGTTACTAACATCTCTGCAATAAATTCTGCTTTAAAATCTATAAGGTCATGTTGTATGTCCTTTAATATGTTTTTATAATGATTCATTATTTGGAGGAAAACACCACAACATAATTTTGTAGTAATAATGCAGAGAATCATGCTATACAGCAGCATTTAGACAAAATCATTTAAGACTGCAACCCTATGAATAACCTGGCACACCTACACATATATACACACACTTGGAGGTGGATAACCTAAGAGAGTATCTGAGTAAACATGTAGAAGACTGTATTGAAAAACATTTTTAAAAATGAAAACCAGACATAGAACAAATTATATTTTATATTTACCTATGTTGTATGTAACATTGTATTGTACAGTTATAAACATGATGGCATATTTGGATGTAACCTAAAATTTAAAACAGAGAAAAATAAGTTATCGAGTTCTATGCTGCACACTTTTTCTGAAGTTGCTATTAAAAGTTATATTTATTATGACTGTTGCAACTATTTAATTTTCATTGCTGTAGAATTCATTCCAACAGTGATGACATTTTTATAGCCTAACAAAACAGCCAATATAAGAACGAAACAATACTGGAGATGACCCTACTGACTACTAAAGTATCATATCTGAGGCATAGGTTTTTAAAACTTTGAAAAGTATAGTTATCATGACTAATAATACAAATTGTTGCATTCTGTCCCTTGTTTATTGATTAATCAAGCAATCATACTGAATCACAATATAATACTTATATAAAATACAATATAAAATACAACATATCAGGAGAAACATACAACATATCGGAACACACAAAAGCTGTTCAGTAAAATATTCAAATAAGACAAATCACTTTGACAATTAACTTCAAAATCATCTAGGTAAGAAGTTCTCTGCTGAATGACTTTAGCTATAAACCTGGCAGTCTTTCTGACTGGCCATCCATGTGTATCTTGAAAGAAGGCAGCCTGTTGATGGAGTCCGAATAAGCTGTTCTGTTAATTAGTGGCTCTAAATCAGGGTCACCAACCTTCCGGACCTCAGGGACTACTAAATACATAATTTTAAATCCCGTGGACCGCTAATATGAATCCAGTGCATCACTCGCTGAAGCGCCTGGACTCCCAGTAATGGGATGCGATCCCAGGCACTTAGCTTGGCTGCCTCTTTCTGCAACCTTAAACACTCAAAGAGCCATTTGGACCCATTTCCCACAAAAAAACAAAACATCGGGATCTCTCATCTCTCTCTCTCAATATCTCTTTCTCTCATCTCTCTCTCTCCCCCCCTTTATCTGTCTCTCTCTCATCTTTTTCTCTGTCTCTGTATATCTTTCTCTCTCTCATCTCTCTCCCCCTTCTGTCTCTCATCTTTTGCTGTCTTTCTCATCTCTCTCTCCCCCTTATCTGTCTCACCTTTTTCTCTCCCTCATCTCTCTCTCTCTTTCTCTCTCTCTGTCTGTATCTCTTTCTCTCTCTCCTCTCTCTCATTCTGATTCTCTGGCGCTCTCTGGGTCTCGTGGGTGCTTCTTCGGCCTTTGTTGGTGCTGGATGCACCTCGATTGCTCGGGGAGATGCAGAACCTGCTCTCTGCCCTGAGACCTTTGCCTGACCTGGCTGCGGCCAATTCCCACATTGTGAAGCATGCTAAATTTAACTGTGCTGCGCAAGGCGCTGCAAGAGCAGTGGGCAGGTCATGGATGCGCCAACAGCAGCGACGGAGAGAAACAGCTGGGCTGGGCCAGTGTCTTGGGGTCAAGAGGAAGTTGCGCTTCTCCCTGAGCGGCTGAGGTGCACGCTGCACCAACAAGGGCTGGAACAAATGCCCGCGAGACCCAGAAAGTGATGAAGCTTCGCTCCAGCTCTGGAATATGAAGCGAATCTCCATCCCCCGCCCTTCCCTTCTCAGGCCAGGCGAGGAGTGACTGGGAGGGGAGGGTGAGGAGCAGGGCCAACCAGTGTTGGGTTCATCCGACAGGGAGCCACAGCAGGGGGACAAAAGGGTTGCCAACACCCACTGCTTCGGCCTGCCTGCGCTGTCGCTACCCTCCCCTTGCCAGAACAGCACCATTACCTTGTTCCAGCCCACGAGGACTGCGCTAATCCTTGCACATTCACCACCTACAAAGTTGCAAGCTGCATGTACCTCCTTCTACGGCAGAGATTTCCAGCCCCAGCACGAGCTGCCTGGCCAGTCCCATATTCCAGACCTCTAGTCACAGGATTGGCCCATTGGTCATCCTGGAGCAGTTCCTTCACCCAGGTGCGCTGCGGACCACCAAAATTTTCTCACGGACCACCAATGGTCCACGGACCACCAGTTGGTGACCTCTGCTCTCAATGCTGCCCCTTGGCTGAGGTATATAACTGGCAATCAAATACAGTATGTGTGATATTTTAATGTACTTAATGGAATAGCCTGTGTTTTGCAATAGAATTCAGGAGCTAAGATCTTTCTGGTTGTGGCTGTTCTTTGGCCTTGTGTCAGGAATACTGTTGGGTATTTGTCCACTTGGAAAGCCTTTTATTGTAGGCCAACCATTTTAAAGGATTTGATGTTAGAAGTGTCTCTATGTCAACCTAAGCACCATATTCAAGCCTCTGTTTGAAAGTGTCCTTGGTTTGATGGCTGCCCATTTGTTCAGTGAGCAAAGTTACAACAGTGCTAAACAAAATGGTAGTTCTAGCGGGTCTTTGAAATTATGGCTATTGCAATGCCGCCCCATCTCTGCCTTTTTGCTGACCTGCACTCTGCCACCCTATAACCCTGCTGCACCCACTAACTTTCTACTCCTACACTGAGCTTCACACATATTCTGATTTGGAATTAATGAGAAATATTTAAGTCTTCTATTGAATTATCTGGACGTTACTTATTCTTAATCTCAACTGTTTCATCTTTCAGCCTTACATCCAGTTAATTCACAGATATCAAAAGGATTCCCTTTTTGGAATAACATTTGATGTGCATATATATATATATCAATCATATAATATAATACTATTGGCTAATAAGTAGAAAAAAGAACTGAAAGATCAAACAACACACATATATATAGCTTAGAGCAGGGGTGTCAAACTGGATTTCTTCGAGGACCAGATCTGCATTGTAGTTCTCTTCCGCAGGCTGGCTGGGGTGGGGGGAGCTAGGATAGAGGCCTCCAGCAGCACTCTGCTGGCTGAAAAGGGCTGCGCAGAGGCCCTACGGGGGCCCCATGCAGGCTGTTTTTGGCCTCCCTGGCCTCCTGCAGCAGTCTGCCAGCCAAAAATGGGCCATGTGGAGGCCCTGCGAGGCCCCCGCACAGCCCATTTTCAGCCTCCTGCAGCACTCTGCTGACCAAAAAATGGGCTGACAGAGTGCTGCAGGAGGCTATGGAGGCAAAAAAATGGGCTGCGAGGGCTGCACGTGCCCTCAGCGGCCCGCACGTGCCCTCAGCGGCCCGTTTTGGCTGGCAGAGGCATTATGGGCCAGTCCTTTGATATTTCCAGGCTGGTCCCGCGGGCCAGATTTCAGCGGCCCGCGGGCCTTGAATTTTATATTAGCTTGGAGTAAATGAAAATGCAATGGTTGAGAGCCACCCAGAGTTCTGGTTCTGAGATGGGTTCTAAGATACATCCATCATCTTACAAATGAGTAAAATTAAAAATTAAAACAAAATTTTCTCATTCCCAAATCGTAGTAATGGGAAAAAGAACCAATTAAGGCAGCAATTTGCAATGCCTTCTACCTGAATGCTTTTTGCTACTATGATTCAAATTATTTTTCTGCACAGCTTGCATAATATGCTTTGAAGTATAGCTCCTTCAGTGATATTTTTAAATAAGTGGCCCAGAAGCATTAGTGGCATTAAAGTTTTAACCAGTCTTTGTGACATGCCAATTATTCTTTCAATAAAAATAATTTCTGAAAATAAACCAAAAAGTTAGAAGGTCCAAGGTGATCAATGAGCATCAAAAGCGATGTCAATTGATACATTGTACTAAGTTCCATTTTGGGTAATCTAATTTTGTGATGGAAACCAATACTGTCTACTGATTAAGATATCAGATAGTGATCATAAAGTAACTTTGGATGAATCTTTACCAAGTTTATTATTGTGGGAATAAAGTAGAAGATATATCACATTATGCCAACTTAAGTTCCCTTTCAAAAATAATTGGAATAAAAGACAATTTTTTGGAGTAACACAGCACTGAATTCCTCTGCATCAGTGGTTCTCAAAATGTGGTCTTGAGAGTTCTATAGATCTTCAGAGTCAAATAAATATTTTAAAATGACTAACTCTTAATTCCCAGTAGTGTAAACATAAATAGATATCATGCACATAAGTCAAAGCTCTTTGGGGTCCTCAATATTTTTTAAGAACATAAAACGGTCCTGAAACCAAAATCAACCTCTTGTCAAAAGTAGGAATTTATACCTTAATGTTTTCTAACATAAATGCATGAAGGTTAATTTCCTGAATTCCTCAGCCAAGATAACTGTGCTGAGAATTCTGGAAAGTTCATACAATTAATTATGTCCAGATTTGGAAAGACTACAGTGGAACCTCAGGTGATGACCGTAATCCATTCTGTGAATTCAGTCGTCACCCGATTTGGTCATGACCGAAAGCGCATGCACGTTAAAAAAAAAGAAAAAAAGACGCAGCGCAGAAGGGCAAATCGCTGCAGCTGTGTTTGGTCGCTACTCGAGTATTTCTTCGCAACCAGAGTACAAAAGTTTGGCTGTCACCCAATTTGGTCGTGAACGGAAGCATTCGCGACCAGAGGTTCCACCATATTTTAGTTTCCACTTATAAATGTCTAACAAAAGAGATTCTACTAGCAAGTCAAGGCCACCTGTTCCACTGTTAAAGAACTTGGATCAGGAAATTCTAAAGTGTATCAAAATCCCTTTCTTTTTACCAGAATCTTGCTCTATCTTCTATGTAGCAGCCAAGAGACAGCATCTGAAAAGACTGCCAATCCCTGTGATAACTCTTCAAATATTTTATTAGGTTCTCCAATTGTGTATTTATTTCAGTTCTTCCTAAACTAAGCTTAATTCCTTCAACAGAATGATCTCTGGATTTCTTAGCACCAATTTTACTTTAGGCCAGATATGACCCAATTGCATTTTAAAGAAGAATTATCAACAATATTATAGAACAACTTAAAACCATGAAGTAAGTTTCAAATTAGTAGTAGAGGAAAGTGGGAACACAATTCAGGGAAACTTCAAAAAGACATGGTTACATATATAAACTAAATGTATTATATATTTATCTTCCTGTTAAGTTTTCTACAAATCCTAACATTGTTCAAAGCTTCACTTTTAATTAATCACTTATAACAGCTTTTTATTTAAAGAAACAAATTTATCACATTTGTGGCACAATCAGCCCATATTTAATATTCGGGTATTAACCTTTTTCCAATTCCATTCTGTGGCTTGGTGACTCATGAAGTGAATATCATTATGTAAATTTAGACACCCCTGAGACTTGACTGTTTATAAGCTTATTATCAGCAAGACGAGACTGTGATTGTCATAGCGGATGCAATGGATAATGCATCTTGTATCTTGGTGTCAAGATTAGTCTCTGCCAATGAAATGCCTAAGCCAAATTTAGTCTCCTTAATTCTAAATATCAGCGATAACTCTCCTATACACCTTTGGGTCTGTAAGAAATTTATCTTGTTCCAAATAAATATGGTCAAACCCACCAAACGCAAAAGCTCTCCAGTGGAATTCTGCTACTACCGGTAGTACGGTAGCTTTCAAAGCTACTAAGATCTAGCAGTATGCCTAACGCTACTGCTTACTCAAAAGGACCAAACCATCATCACTCAGCCCAGTAGGAGCAATATCAATAGACTAGACCGTTTGTGATAACTTACAATCTATAAACTCCTCCTAAACCACCCACCCACCCCCGTTTGGGGAGATCATTCTGCATCTTCTCTGGACACTTCGTTTTTATATGAAATCCAGAATCGTACTCCAGGGTTGAAAATCAGTACCGGGACCGAATCTTAAGCACCGTCATCAGTTCCAAAGAGAAACAAGAATAGAAAAGCGGGGAAAGATCACCGTACATCCCCTTTCGTCCGATTTCGTACGATATTAAAACGAGACCCACTTCCTTCTCTCTGGAATAATGAAAGACTTTAACTATTTTTTCTACAGATCTCGCTAACTGGTCCACGATATGTTATCCCCCCCCCCCCTCTCCTCCTCCCCTCAGCCTTTGAAAGCGGCTTGGCTGGCTTGCACGAGTTATCTTCTTCAGTGAGCCTGCCAGTTGAATTCCCCTGCACCTTCGGTGGCGGAGGAGAGAGAACCCAGCCAGGATGCCTAACGGTTGTAGCTTGAGACGTAGAGACTGGCCTTGCCAACAAGTACCACACAGTATACATCCGCTCCTTCCTAGGTACGTCAGCACCTAAGAGGGGAGCGCGACCGTGAGAATGAGCAGCCTAGGGGGAAAACAGTTAAACAGGAGAGGAGGAAGCGCCAGAGCTCGAGAGAGAAGGGCGGGGCCGCACTTGAACCGGTGGGGGGGGAGGAAAGGGGGCGTGCCTCGAGCCCTCGCGCTGCCGCTTCCTCCCCGGGCCCTGTATAGTAAGGATACCTCGAACATGAGCCCCAACAGGAGGCCCATGGCCAGGCAGGATACAGCATCCGCGTGGTTCTGGATAACGAACTCATGGCTCAAGACTGGCGGACTCTTGTTTTTCTTCCGCAGTCCCATAGCGGCAGAGGTTTCCGAGAGTGGGAAACTCCAGGACCCAAGTTGAGGGCGAAGTACGGATGAAGAGCTGCACCTCCTCTACTCTCTCAACAAGCCCTCGCTCTTCACCTCCCGCCCAGTAAACCCCAGCGACTCTTGTC